>MJUU01003569.1:4766-14890 GCA_002080025.1 Modiolus philippinarum | reverse complement strand
ATTTTGAAATCAATCCCTCTTGTAGAAGCTGAGAAAAATGTGACGAAAAATTCATGTTTTCACTACATTTTGTGACAAAGTCCTCATTTTGTCAAACAGGAAGTACACATCCGACAGGACTCAAAATAAGACGTTCCTTACTACTAACCATATAGAGGTTGCATACCAATTTTGAAATCAATCCCTCTTGTAGAAGCTGAGAAAAATGTGACGAAAAATTCATGTTTTCACTACATTTAGTGACAAAGTCCATATTTTGCCAAACAGGAAGTACACATCCGAAAGGACTCAAAATAGGACGTTCCTTACAACTAGGGGCTGCATACCAATTTTGAAATCAATCCCTCTTGTAGAAGCTGAGAAAAAAGCAACGAAAAATTCAGGTTTTCACTACATTTTGTGACAAAGTCCACATTTCGTCAAATAGGAAGTACACATCTAACAGGACTCAAAATAGGACGTTCCTTACAACTAACCATATAGAGGCTGCATACCAATTTTGAAATCAATCCCTCTTGTAAAAGCTGAGAAAAATGTGACAACATTTTTTCGGACGCACGGACGAACGGACGGACGAACGGACAAGGTGAATGCAGTATACCCCCCTCTCTATAGAGTGGGGGTATAAAATCATCTTAAGGTTTACACAAGGTAGGTACTCGTATGGGTCTTTGAGTCTTACAGTAAAATCAAAATCATCTAAAGGTTTACACAAGGGAGGTACTCATTTGGGTCCGCAAGTCTTACAGTAAAACCAAAATCATCTAAATGTTTACTTGAGGGATGTACTCATATGGGTCTGTAAGTCTTACAGTAAAATCAAAATCATCTAAAGGTTTACATGAGAAAGGTACTCATATAGATCTGTAAGTCTTACAGTAAAACCAAAATCATCTAGAGGTTTACATGAGGAGGGTTCTGATATAGACCTGTTAATCTACAATAAAATCAAAATCATCTAAAGGTTTACATGAGGAAGGTATTCATATGAGTCTGTAAGTGTTACAGTAAAATCAAAATCATCTAAAGGTTTACATTAAAAAGGTACTCATATGAGTCTGTAAGTCAAAATCATCTACAGGTTTACATGAGAAAGGTAGTTATATGAGTCTGTAAGTCTTACAATAAAACTAAAATCATCTTCAAGGTTTACACGAGGGAGATTATCATATGAATCTGTAAGTCTTACAGTGAAACCAAAATCATCTTACAGGTTTACATGAGGGAGGTAATCATATGAGTATGTAAGTCTAACAGTAAAACCAAAATTATCTAAAAGTTCACATGAAAAAGGTATTCATATGAGTCTGTAAGTCAAAATCATCTAAAAGTTTACATGAGAAAGGTACTTATATGAGTCTGTAAGTCTTACAATAAAACCAAAATCATCTTCAAGGTTTACACGAGGGAGATTATCATATGAATCTGTAAGTCTTACAGTAAAACCAAAATCATCTTAAAGGTTTACATGAGGGAGGTAATCATATGAGTATGTAAGTCTAACAGTAAAACCAAAATCATCTAAAGGTTTGCATGAGAAAGGTACTCATATGAGTCTGTAAGTCTTACAGTAAAACCAAAATTATCTAAAGGTTTACATGAGGGAGGTTCATATGAGTCTGTAAGTCTTACAATAAAACCAAAATTATCTAAAGGTTTACATGAGGGAGGTTCATATGAGTCTGTAAGTCTTACAATAAAACCAAAATTATCTAAAGGTTTTCGACAAAAGGACTGACAGGGGCAAGCAGCTCCTACAACCTGCTTTTACAATTAAAGAAGCAGATAAAAGTAACAAAGTATATATACCTCTCCTCCGAGCACTCTAGCCAACATGAAAATGATTAATGATCCAAATATCCATATTGTGATGATCCATGATACAACCTAAAAATAAACAACATTTATGTATGTAATATTGCTAAAAAAAAGTGAAATAAGTTTGGTACTTATAAAGAACTTAAATTATTATTTATCATTCTAACATGACTGTTACTAATTGTCAACCAACATAATACTCAAAAATGTCATACTATGAATGCACAAATGGTATCAAAAGAGTTAAAACAATGTATAACAACTATATTTTTAATTTTGTCTGTCTTGGATTATGAAGGAAATAAAAGTTAAGAACATTTTTCAAGCTCAATCATCTTTGAAATCATAAATGTATATTGTCTTGCTTATTGGTATCAAAATAATTAATGGAAGGTATAGAGTTGTAATTTAACCATGGGCTTGGCCTCTATACTCATAAATTTAATTCCTTGTTAACACTTGGCATTAAATTTGAATACTTTGTACAAGGTTTTTCTGATTACAGGTATAGGAAGAGTTTGACCACAATCATTTTTCCACTTTTGGATCCCCCCATGCCCATATATTACGACCCTAACATTGTCGCAAGAAAAAACAGATTTAAAACTTAGGAAAAAGATATCTAATTACTATAGGAAGAAAACTATAACACATGTGTTCCTGTGATTTGTTGTGAAAAGCAACTAAAACATTCACCTTAAGTTTAACTGGTTACTTACTCTGAATTGTCCATATAGTGAAACCAAAGAATACAATAATATAACAACAAGTGGTCCCCAGAAGTCTGGACTCTCCCTGACGACATGTCTGTTGAATCCAAGTTGTGGTAGGGGAAACAATACACATCTTAATTTGTAGTAAATATCTTTCAGATCAATATCTAGTTCTTCTCTGTTTTTATAAGAGAAAAGATACAAATAAAGATCCATTATTCTAACAGTCATAATACTATCATAGGTACAAGCTCATTTTTTTTTAATTTGAACACATGTATAATAATATTATTTCTTGTAGTTACAGAACAGCTGTACCAAAGAATTCAAGATGTCTATATGTCTTTAACTTTCATCTGCATTTACTGCATATTTCTTCTCATGACCTCTGATTTTGTCAAGTGTCATGAAGATTTCCCTATAACCTTGTTTTGAATTAATAAAACTTTAATGTGTAGAAATACTTCTTCTGTAGTGCGACAGTGTTTTACCAGTAAACTAGGTTGCTTGAACTAGCCAGCATTCTTTGACCCATCTTTCTAAATTACGTTTTGTCATATGCTTTTTTTATTCAAAGATAGTGGTCATAGAAATAGAAGTCTACCTGTATTGAGTTTTGTTTGTATGTTTACTACTATAGGGAAACGAGATAGAGAAGGGGGGTTTATTTACCCACAAACCGGTTTAACCCTACCACTGGCTTTTGCTAGTGCCGGTACCAAGTCCAGCTATCCCCGAGTTCCTATCACTATTTTTGTTTGTCTTGTCTTCATTATTGTTTCCCTGGTGCAGTTCCCTTGTGAATTGTGGCATGTGATTGTAGTTTTTGGCCATTGCAGGTGTTTACTGTTATCTTGTTTTTGAAATTATTACTTTTATATTATTAACTTTTAAGAGCAGTACATACAGATGTGTTTTGAGTAAATTTAGACCAACACTTACAGAAGTGGTTTGAGATCCTCATCTCCTTCTTCGTCTTCTTCTTCTAACAGCCATCCAAATCCTCGATTTTCTAGGAAATTTGATGCAGGTCCACGTTGTCGTACACCATATATGTCATGTGATGGATTGGGTTTATTTGCTTCAATAGATCCTTCTATTGTATCAACTGAACCTAAAAGCAGTAAAATTAATATCAAAATAAGATTTCTCAAATTTCTATCCAGTTTCAACATCATGCTTATGTGGTAATAAAAATTTTCAGTATCTGTAAATACATCAAACATTGAATCCTAACTAACTGAATACCAGATCTATCCTAACAAAATCTAACAAGTTAGTTTAGATCACACTCCACCAAATATTTTCCATGCAATGCAGGTGGCCATTATAACTTTTCATGGTTTTTCTTAATTACCTAAAGTGAACTTCATGCAGTATTATGATTCTCTTATAGTGATAGGTCTACCAAGTAACATATATCCAAAGCAAAGATCCACCTTTAGAGTCTAAAAAAAATTCTGTTGGCTCTCCCATTTGTGTTTATGCAAATGACACATTTCGATAGCCAAGTTCTTGGGCATACTGTACATGTCTTCATTCATGAAGCTTAGAAAATGTTCACATACTATGAGGGTCATTCAATCAAACGGATGGTTATTTAGAAAGTATTTCATGATTGTATGAGCTTTTTAGAATTCAGATATAGTCAATATTATTAACAGCTATATGTAAAGTCAAAGTAGCATGGCTTCATTTATATATGTATTACATTTAGCTTTACCAACAGATGACTGGATATGAAGGAGAGTCTAACTACTGTTTGTGATGCAATATTTTTATATTTTTTCCTTGTGCACACGGCAAAAATTATTTGCCATTTGAGGTAATCCTGTTAATGCTAGTGCCAGGGCCTAAGGCCAGAGTTACTGTTTCTATATGGCTAAATAACTAGCAATCACCTTTTACTTTGAAGCTTTCTACTACTCTAACCATGGTAAATACAGTCAAACTTTGATGGTTCCTCCAACACCCTTACGGGACTGATAACACAGTTCAAGCTAGAGGGGTGTTTGACCTGTATATAGGTAGGTCACTGAAGCGTGTCAATCATACTTGTTACACTACTAGTAGTATAATACTCATTGCATAAATAGCGAGCTGCAGGTTTCAGGATCATTTCTATTTGCCGTTTTGAGTCTTTAGTGTGAGGATCATACATGCTACAACTGTATTTGTTCTTAGGTGTAACTAGTGCTTAGTATGATCCGGATTTTATGTTGGTGTTTCAAATTTTGAGGTTTTCTTTTAGAAATCCTAGAGTTAAATTATGTTGTTATTATAATTGTTCCCTTTAAGAAAGATCTGATTGTATAGTTATGCTTAAGCCTCATGGTGACTTCAAGATGAAGCATTGATCCATTGCTTTGTTTTGCCATGTGTTTAGAAGGACTTTTTCTCAAGTGCATTTACTCTATAACCCTTCATTGATTATTAGGTATTTTGCAGATGATACAGATTCAAGCATTAATATTGTGGAGAATATAGTCATTGTTGAATGTGTGCCTTTTTTGAGAAATTGTAAGTTTTGTACATTTATCTGGATGGAAAGCCATAAGCCAATCAGTTTCCCACTGTGCTGCTGCATTTAGGTCTTGTTGCAGTTTAAAACAGTCATCCTGTTTTTAATTTCTTTATATATGTTAATGTTGTCTGCCAATTTTCCAATTTTTCTGTGTTGAAGATATTCTGGGAAGTCATTAATGTAGATAATAGTAATATTGGCCCAAGAACTAGGCCCTGTGGCAAGCCTCATGTTACTGCAACTGAGGATGTTATGATGATATTTATAACAACTGTTTTAGTTATGTCTAATATAAATGCCTTTGTCCAATTTAGTCTGTAGTATTTTATTCCATAGAAATTTAATTTGTAGAGAAGTAGGCATTGTGGTACTTTTTCAAATGCCTTGGCAAAGTCCATAATGATAAGATCAGTTTGAATGTTACTGTTGTTGTTTTTGAAAGTTCTTGAATAAAGTCAATAAGTTGGAATTTACATGAATGTTGTTTTCTGAAACCATGTAGTAATTAGATGTCATTTTATAAAGATGTGACATGAGATTGCTTTTTCTGATGTGGTCCATTAACTTGCAACAGATCACAGGAGTCTAAAATTCTATCAACAAAATAGAATGTTAATAAAATCCACATCATGCTACGCGATCAGGAATGCAACATATTTTTGGATAATTTGCAAATAAACTTTTGTTTGAGTTGCTCAGTGTAGTTTTTTTAACATTTTATCAAACATAACAGCTAAACTGATGCGATTTTAGACTCCTGTGGGGAAAGCTTAATCTGCAAATTATCGTTGCATTCCTGTTCGCAATACTCACTTTGTTTGCGTGTGTTTTTTTAACATTTAATTGAAAATAACCACTATCATGACTATACTGATAGATTTTCAGACTTCTGTGAACAGATAATATGTGCGAGATATTGGATGATAATTTTCAGGCTTGAAATTTTCTCCTTTATCAAACACTGATGTTATGTTGGCACGTTTCCAGTCTCAAGATGTTTCTCCAGAGGTAAGTGTTTTAGTGAATATAAACTGTAGGATAGGTGCAATATGTTCATGTAGTAGAAAACCCAACAGATTTTTTAAATATTATTATTTCAGTCTTTTTCTTTTTTTCAGGACATAATTCAGTCAATTACAAAATGTCTTCTTTTGAAAAATTTAACTGTGACATGCCAGTGTAATATGCCATGGTCATATTCATTCAGGCGAAAGTCAAAGGGAGTTAATCATGGTGGAAAAATGTCTATGATTTCTGTATTTTCAACAGCATATCTTTAGTGAAAATCACCATATCATACTACTTTTACTGTCTATACACAGATATTAGCAAGGTTATATATCTCTGAGAACAAGGACTTATAATGACAAAGATATGCAACTCGTACACAATCCATGTTGGATTTTAAAATCTATGTTGGGATGTTTGATATACATTCACTTTACAGCTAACTACTGAAAAAGTCAAAAGTTGTACATGGATTTTGATAAAATTATGTTTTCCTGAAAGCTGAAACATTTTTACATTGCTAGAGTAAATTTCGTTAGCAAGTACTTTCTTCAATACACACGATTAAAATTGCAATCACGACATTTTTATTGATTTGTTTGTCACTTCCAGTTTACATCGGTAAAAAATGGACCAAAATTTGCAACTAAAAGTTTTAAAAGTAGTTCACAGAATTTCACAAAATTGAAATTTTCGTAAAATGTGACATCTATCAATTTATCTTGAGATGTTTATAGGCCTAAAATAAAATATTAAATATTGTTCGTTTCCCCAAACCTAACTGACCAAAAAAATTTTTTTTACTGCATTAAAAATTCATGTTGTTGAAATTTGTTGTAAAATTGCTTTTGTGAAAAAAGTAAAATCATTTACCTACCTACCCATAATTGGCTGGTAATGGGTCTGTTTGCCCACTATACATTTACATGTTCGCCCAAGGTCTGTTCACTCCCCATATAATAGTAGGATTTGTTTACATTGCAATTAGCATGACATGTTAATTATACCTAATAAAAGTGGGGATGTCAGTATTGTCATCGATTTATTATTTTACGAATTGATGATTTGGAAGTTTCAAGGGGCATAACTCATGTACCCCTTGGACCTCTGAGCCCAAAATCAAATGTGACCTGAGTTTGTGGTAAACAACTTACATACCAAGTTTGAAGACCTTATGTAATTTCGTTCATAAGTTATCAGTCAGAAACCTTCGGGGAACGGACGGGGGACTGACGGACAGATGGGGTATAAAAAAACAGAAATAATTCATATTTTTTTATTATATTCACAATTTTGGATCTGTACCGTACGTTAAACTTTGAATGGAGGCATAGAAGGGATATTTCATATTTACAACACTTCAAGCTTTGATAAAATTGAAGTAAAACAGTTCTAATTTCTACTACAGGTAAGTGCTTTTATGCACGCACAGGCGACACCCAGCCGGTCCAACGCATCCAAATTGGAAGCAATCTCACAATTTTAAATAAGAGATCCTTCTGTCGTCACAGAATAAAAATAAAAAGTCATATCAGTAAAAGATAAACATAAGATGATAAAAGTAGCTTTGTAAACGACAAATAATTCCGTCTAGATACTGATTTGTCTTGATACCTTCAATAGACCACTTTCTTACTTCTCTTTATGAATGAATTGCGCCGGTTGACCTGGGGTCAATCAGCGCAAATTGCGTCACTGAACATTGTGACGTTGGAAAATCTATATTGTGACGTCCAATTTGTCCGGGAAAATTCACCTACTGGAAAGTCGTCTATTGGTTGTGGAACCACAGGCACTTGTTTCATAAAAAAATTCCAGTCCCTCCCTCTCTTCTTCTGGAATTTTTTTATGAAACAAGTGCCTGTGTGTGGAACAGTGGATTGCATTTTAAAATTTAATAAAACGAGCTTTACCACCAAGTTTAGAAGTTTGTACAAATTGGAATTCTTCTGATGGACTCTGATGGCTTGGAGTTGGTGTATGCGTGTAAGAGCTTTCCATATTTACAGAATAATTTTCTGAGCCAGAAAAGTTTCCCCCACTGGCAGCCATCATGGAATTTGTCTTATTAGTTTCGAATATTCCACGTCAAAAATTATATTTTACAAATCATTCCCCTGAATATTTATATGATGGATCAAAAATGATTTGATATTTATTTTCAATGTATACTTTTCTTTTAAAATGTTCAAAGAATGATACGAAACTTTGAATGTAAATACAGCGGGAAATCATGAACAAGAAAAAATAGTCAAACTGAAAATTTTTGAGAATTTCGGGTAAAAAATACTTAAAAACTAAAATAAGCAGCGATTCTGTTGCATGAAAATGAATTTTATCCAAGAACCAAGTCAAACTGCAAAGTGTACTGTAACGTTTTCCTTTTGAAAAACTCGAGGCACCCCCGCCCTATCTTTTGGCTTATAAGAGGGTAGAAATGTGTATATCCTTATGGTCATTGGCATCAATTTGACAAGGCCAACAAAAAATAAGTGTGTTTACGGTTACCGGACTGACCCTAATTTTTTGCCTCATCAAATCATCAAAATTTTTTCAATCATCCATTTTTGTCCCTATGTACAAGAACTGTTCAAGTCTTGATGCAAAACCCTTCCACGCGAGGTAGATATAAGGTAGAAACATGTTTTAAAGTCAATGACAACAATATAACCCAGATTACGAGACTACTGTTTTAGATGCAGACTATTTTTACCGGAGAAAACACTTAAAACTCCGGATTATCTCTTAAAGATAAAGATGAAGATACTTTTATTGTACTATAAAGGCCTCCAGCCCATGGTACCAATTTACAATAACTTGATTTTATATTAATGCCAATTACAACACTTGAATAAATTGATATATAGGTTATAGTTATAACTATATAAGGTATAGTTATTGAACAATCAAGTCGTTATATCTTAGTTAACCTGCACAGCTTACTTGACCCGACCTACGTAGGAGGTGAGGTCAACTGGTCACTCAAGCTGTGCAGGTTAACTAACATATGCAGATCTGATTTGTCAATAAGTGATTTAACGCATGATATAATTAGCCACGAAAATATAAACTTCCCAGCACTTTTGGGCTCGCAGGAAAGTTTTAGGAATTTGGCGATTTTTTTCAACCCGATTCAAACTGAAGTTCATAAAGTTATCAGTCTTTGGACACAAGAAAAGAGGTTGATGGACATTTCTTATTCATTTTTGTCTCGCCTGCGACAAATGTCGCAAAGGCAAGACATAGCGACCATAGATTCCATCGTCGGCAGCATCGTCGTCGTGAACATTGGTTAACCCAAATGTTAAACTTGTTTTGAACTTGAATAACTTTCTCATATCATGTTCAATATCAATGAAATTTTGACACAATATTCAGTGCAACTTCATTATTGATGAATCCCAAGTTTAATTTTGAAAAAAAAAATTCAAATTTTTACGTATTTTGCCATTAGTTGGACTTAGTTTTTTTCGATCAAATTTTTTGGTTTGCACCATATCTCAGCACCTACATGTCATAGACAGATGATGATTGTTAAGTAGTTACATCTTGAGTAGTAACCAACATCCATACCAGAATTATGTCACCTTGACCTATATTTTCTGCATCAATGAATTTGGCTAAATTTTCACTCTAGGTCCATATATCAAACAAAATTGGGATAAAGAAATTTAATTTTGATGTAGAATTGTTGCGTATAGTCTATAGATGTGCAATAAGATTTTGGAATTTTATTCCGGTTCCAACTTTGGTAAATTTCCTGAAAATGTCCAAGACTAACAATTTTTGCATATAATCTATTATTCTAGTCATTTTTTCATATGACGCATAATTCAGAAAAAATAGAATCCAAAAATGCGGTTCCAACTTTGGTAAATTTCCTGAAACTCTCAAAGATCAGCAATTTTTTGGAATTCTTGTTAGAAACCATGCTTTTTGGATGCATTTTAGTCAAGACAAATGTTTCCAATGGTAAGATTTCAAAAAATGTTGATTCCAATTTTGGTAAATTTCCTGAAACTCTCAAAGACAAGCAATTTTTGGGAATCCTTGTTAGCAAC
>MJUU01003566.1:69159-102975 GCA_002080025.1 Modiolus philippinarum | reverse complement strand
ATTTACTACAGTACAATGGATATACTATACCTATAAGATAAGAGCGAAAGGGGGGGGGCATAAAAAGCGCCACTAAGCCGCATCGAACATTTGTTCAAAAATTGTACGAAGCAGCTGCCCCACCCGAAAACATGCATCACATGTTACATAGGTAAAACAAAATTAAACAAATTTGGATAACATATTATTTAAAAGCAATCATAAAATTAATAAAACTGTGAAACGTCACCACTAAGTAAAACGACGTTAAACTGTTTCAGAAGAATATCAAATGTTGAGTGTAGTAAGTCCAATACGCAGTGAGTAGAAAATTGGTGTCTTTGAATCGGAAGACATTTAGAGCACCTGGTGTTCGTTTTATAAATTGTCATTCAGTAGGAATTCAAATGTTTGTACGAGTTGTGTATAGTTTATATAGACCATATTTAGCTCGTAGCTCCTCGTACTCCCGATTCATTACCGTCACGATTATATTGTTTGTGGAGAATGATCGTGAAGTGGTAACAACTCCCTATAGCTGCTTCCAGATATTTTCGTTGTATAATACACGTCATTATTTCAGGAATGTATAGTCATCCCGTCGAAGGTCATACTATAAAATGTCATTACACATTATTACATTATCGTTTTTCCAATATCTTTGTATCCACTAAGTTAAGTGTATAATATCAATATGAGTTTCCAGTGAGTTAAGTTAGAACGAGTCCTTGATGAATTTGTACGCGTATTCCTTAGAACAGTCTTCCCGGATATTCCACATAAAATGTTTTTATATAGTTTGTCCTTTCTAATTATATGAATTTGAAATACTCGTTTTAACCACTTTTGCATAGGCATTACACTCAAAATATAATTATAAGGTCTTGCTCGTAACTTTGGTATATCTAACAAAAAAGAACTCACATTTGACAATATTTATGTGACAATAAACGAAAATATAGATCAAGCGCCTAAGTCAGTCTTGAACTATTCCTGAGTATTGCTACAAATTAACAGTTAAAATCACAACTTGAGACAATATTCATATTGGGTCATATGAGGCCCTGTTAAAACATCCAACAGCAGCTAAATAGGCTACCTTGCTTTAAAAGCCGCCTAAGGCAGTTTGAAAGCAAAGAGTGTTATTTGACATCTATACAGTTAAACCCGAAAAAAGTGGTATACAAATATATCGTTGATAAAAATCTGAATTCCATCTGCCCATTGCTTTAATTCTGTCCTCAGATAAACCTAAAACATGTGCAGTAGTTGCTGCCCCTATTCTGAAACTGTGGGATTTATACTTGGCAGTGTCATATTTTGCAAAGGATAATGCCTCTTTCAAGACAGCACAAAATTCCGATCTTGAAACCGGTCCACATCCTCTGTAGCAAAAAAGAGGACCACTGTCATTGCCACGAAGTAAGAAGTATTCTTTTATTTTATGCACCGGGCATATATTTTTATCAATTTGTTCGTATATTTCCAAAGAGATTGGTTGTTTCGTTAAATTGTGTTTGAAATTTGTCATTTGCAGAATTAATTTGTACTTTCCGGATTCCTCGCTTCTAATTGTTATATTATCGTATTTTAACAAATTTTCTTCACTCTGTGATCGCACTGATATATCATCAATTCTCAAAAACCCATAGAATGCCAATGTAAACATGCTTTCGAATAATTTTCTTTGATGATATGAATTACAAACATGTTATAATGCTTTTGTGATGTTTTTCAAGATGGATACTGTAATGGGAAGTCTGATGTCCGGACCTGCTGCTAACCACCGAGCCCCACAGATTAATTTTTTGACTAAAAAAGATGTTTGTTAAATCTAGTAATCCATTGAGTTTGAAAAAATATGAAAGTGTTGCCAAATATGTAGTTATAGTTGTTGGGGATTTACCTTTTTTATACAGGAATGCAATAAACAATATAACTTGCTCTACTGACATATTGGTTATTTTCAAATTATTGAAATTCGTATTTAAAAAGGACTATAATGTATTAAGCCCATTTCGATAAGCGTTCAATGTATTTGGGGCTATTGCGGCGTCTAACAGCTCAGTTGTCGTAGCGATCAAACATCCAGTATTGCTGGTTCAACCACTGTTGGTTGATCGTCCAAGTTTTGAGCCATTGCCCGAAATTCCTCTATCTGAAACCGTGAAAGAAGATCTGCTAAAACATAATAATGACCGGGTATGTGCTCAGCTTTCATTAAAATATTGAATTCCATGCAGCTGACTACCAGCTTTCGTACTAATCTCATGACTGATGTATCTTTTGTTAATTGTTTATTTATAATGTATACAACTGCCTGGTTATCAGAATGGAAAATGACACATTTGTTCCTGAGAATGTGACCCCAAATTTCCACTGCTATGACTATTGGAAAAAGTGCTTTGAATGTAATTGTTTGTGCTTTATGTTTGTCGGGGAATTTTCCATAAATATATTTTTTTATCTAAAATTGCTCCAAAACCCAATGATCCAGCTGCATCTGTAAACAAATGCAATTTTGCTAAAGTAAGCCAAATATCATTCAAAACATGCTTTTACCATTAATTTTTTCAATGAAAAGTAATCAGGCCTCTGTGTCTAATCTGCATTCCTTTGTAAGCCTAAAATGATGAAATGATTTTAGCACCCCCTGTGTAAGATCTATTAGGCGCCGCAAAAAGGAGTAACGACACAACAAGCAAAGTTGAGTAATCCGATGACTGATTGTAGTGTTCGAAGAGTAACCTTTTTCTTTTTTTAGGATTAATTGTAATTCTAAAAACATCTTTTCAATTTTGTCTGGTGGAAGTCTAGCTTCTATTTTTATCGTATCTAGGTCAATGCCCAAAAAGGTCATTGTTGTACTTTCCACTTTTATAGGAACTCCTAATGTTTTTCAAAGTTTTAAAAATAATGCTAGGCTTTGGTTTGCCAAATTAACATGAGGTGGAGACAAAATCAGAAAGTCATCTAAAACATGTACTATGTGCTTTATACTAAATTTATTTTGAGCAACCCACTGTAAGGCTGTTGAAAACTCTTCAAATATGGAACATAAGGTGGAACAATCAAAAGGCAAACAACGGTCCACTAAAAATTTATATTTCCATTTCATTCCTAATAACTCCCAGTCGTCGGGATGTATGGGGATAATTCTAAAGGTACTGCTGATATCTGTTTTACACATAAATGAATTTGGCCCAATTGCAAGCGACAAAATAATTTTTATTGCGTTATCGACTGAAGCATAGTGCACAGTTTTGATTTCGTTGGGAATGTTGTCATTGATTGAGGAACCCGTTGGGTAAGATAGGTGGTGTATCAAACGGTAAGTCCCAGCTTCTTTTTTTGGTACAATTCCAATTGGACTAACTTGCAAGTTTTTGAAAGGGGGAAATTCAAATGGACCTAAAATTCTCCCCATGTCGATTTCTCTTTGGAGTTTTTGATCCACTTTGTCTGGATACTGTGAAGCAGATTTCAAATTTGAGGAAG
Source organism: Modiolus philippinarum (assembly GCA_002080025.1). NCBI lineage: Eukaryota > Metazoa > Mollusca > Bivalvia > Mytilida > Modiolidae > Modiolus > Modiolus philippinarum. The sequence goes on along the minus strand of MJUU01003566.1, from coordinate 99,498 downwards.
ACCTGAAAACCCTTGGACCCTGATAACCGATACTGAAGCCTTGTTTAAAACCAATAAATAAAAACTCTGTTTTTTGTAAATCATACCCATTCAAATAAATCCTCAAAGTTCTATGACAAATCGGTGTGACAATTGTTTTTGATTCATTTCCTTATTGGTTTATTGTCGTTATTGGGTTTTGGATTTCCATGTTTATTGCACATGAAAACTGTGTGCTCGTTTCCGCATCCTGATCATTTGTGTTCGAATTTACAGTTGACTGTTTTGCAGAATCCTTCCCTATTGAAAGACTAGCAAAATCCTTTTGGGAATTTTGTAGTGTTTTCTGATAAAGCTGGCATATTGCTCTAAAGACCCCTCTGGGTGTAGTCCGCCCCCCCCCGTACGTGGGTACGGAGGAAGCCTCGAAAGGGCTGATTGCTATTAAATTGACCATAAGATTGGTTATTTCTTTGAAAAATATTGCCTGAAAATTGCGTGTCCCTTGATCTAGTAGCCATTATGTAAAATTCCATATTGAAAACCACCATGGTGTATTTCGCATTTGCCTATCCATCCTATATTTTTGGTCAATAACAACATTTGGTTTATTACAACCAAGCGTTGCTGCTGTTAGATGTTGCTAGCTCTCTTACCATTTCAGCATGTTTAACCAGATGAGGAACGGCTTCTGGATATTTTTCAGAATAGACTGCGATATATCTTGAAATGGCAGTCGTCCAATGTTCGACTGAAAAAATAGAAAATTATGGTTTATTAGGAACCACTGCTTAAGTGGAATTTGCGATTAATTGAAATTGAAAACCTTTCTTTTGGGTACATTATTTTGGGGCAAAAGCAATGCCAGATCAATAGACTTGTCCATCTAAATTTGTTCTTTTATTTTATTATCTAACATAGCTTAGATGGGAGTAGAGAGTGCCCCTGTATTCAATGGCTGTTCCTGCCATGATTCCTCAGCCAATTGAAACTCATTATCTGATTGGTCAGAGGAATCATTTTGATGTGCTACAATTTTCAGAGGTCCATTACCAGTACTTCTTTGGCCTCTTTCTGTCATTGAATTAACTACTGACGCTGTTATCTTTTGAATCATCTCTGCCTCTTTTTTCTGGGGTTAGTAACATGTGCCCAGACTCTGGGATGGTTGTTGTGCTTAGATAGGGAGCTGTGGCTGCTTTGTTTTTCCCTTTCGGGACTGACCAGGTTTTACCTTTGGCATTACTGAAAAATACTTGAAAATTGAACTCGAAAGGGAGAACGAGAAACTTAAAATATCTGATGCCTATATCATACAAGCGATCCCTAGAAATTCAGTGTGTGGTTCTAAAATGTCTAAATGATGATAAGCTGAATGTATATTAAAAGAAAAACAATTTGATGATTGTGCATTAATAAACTGCATAGCTGTACGAATATCTTCAAACTTAACGCTGGTTTTGCAAAGATGTTTATTGACAAGCCTAAGATCTGAAATGAGAGTTTTTGCCATTACTGTGAACAGAAACAGTGGATTAACTACATAAGGTTTTTGTTAAAACTCTACGGCTACGCCACCAATCAATAGGTCATGAATAGCCCCTATAACAAAATCCGAATGATGTATATATGAACGGTTGTTTTGTAAATAAACAGAAGAAGTTGTAGTGTAATTATAGGTTTCATTATGAGTGAGTCTTCTATATCGCTTGTTCCCAAATCGAGCTATTTAATTACATAATAATAATTAACGAGCTTCAGCGAGTTAATTATTATTTGTTTTTAAATAGCGAGAGTTGATAACTAGCGATATACAAGCCTCACGAGTTGTGAAACTTATTTCTCTTATGATAAATTTTATCTGTAAACACTTCATTTGTGTTCTCCCAATTATGTTAAGTTGGGAGAATTTAGTTTGTTGTTTTTTGTGAATATATTGAATATTGATTACGTACTTGAAACTTATCCTTAAAATGAATGTAATTTTTTAAAGTCTAACAATAGATTTTCCCGTATAAAGTAGATAGGAAAAATAAAAGGATATGGAGTGAATGTACATGTGACAAAAACGCACACGATACATAGAAAACTCCAGTTTATCAAGGACAGGGCTTTCACTCCTGTCTTCATCTTGATGTCGCCTGAGGGTCTTCAACTAGAGGTGAACAATATTCACCCCCTCAAGCGAGATCAAGAAGGCCCCTAGCGTGCACTTAAGCGGTATTCTTGACAAAAATTATATCAAGGTCACTATAAACAACCGGATAAGTGTTGTAGATGTAGGAGCAATGTTGCATCATAAGCACATGTACACAACAATCAATAAGCAATGACAAGTACATGGTTCCACGCTGGTGACAAACCTGGCTATCTTTTCAGAAAGCTTGCATTCGGCTGAATTGTAATAACAGTTTTAAACATCTATAATAAAATTAATTTCTGCTCATCAGTTGATTGAAAATGTTACAAATTATTTGTATTTAAATGTAGGTGTAAATTTCTCTGTATCTGTGGTAACTGATTCCGATGTCAACTTCCACGCGTCAATGATCTCAATACACATTACATCAACACGGGAAGAAACTTATTTTTAGCAATAAAATATTTCAAGCTGGGATTTCAAGTGGATAAAACATATTCAACTCTTTTGGGACAATGAATTAATACGTGTGTACACATGAAGCTATTTTTTTATTTCTTTCTCTTTCCAATAGAATTAAAAAATAATGCAAAAGACAAAATGAAATGAGCACGGAATTAAAAATAACAGAAAAATTTCCATGACGTGGTTTTGACCCGATGTGTGACCTCTAGAACAACCAATGAAAATACGGCTAAAAATTTATCTAATCATATGAAAGGCCAATGAAATGATAGTATAAAAGTTATCACGAAGTGATACAAAAATTATCAGTGTAAGATGTAAGAAATAGATATTGCTGCATCATCATAAGAGAAAATGGTATACGATATCCATTGCTAATAGTGTCTAAAATATAATCATAGGTACCAATATGTTTCCAAAATTCAATGTTTTTTTAAGTCTACCTTTAACAATGATATGAGCTTGCCCTTGTTCGTACTCATAATAATAATCAGTGAAAATCTGTTTATTGTCTAATGTATCTAAATTTAAATACTCATCTTTTATAAAATTAGTTTGTTTTTGGCTTTGTGTCTGCTTTTGTTTGAAGGAACAGTTGTCTCGCCAGTGCTGCATTGAATCACAGCTGAAAGCACCCTCCTTGATTTCTTGTACGTTGAATGCCACCTGTGTTGAACTGTTTGAACTGATATTGTCTGACAGTTTCCCAAACCCCTTCGCTAGTGTCTGCAATTTTAATAAGCCTGTTACGCTAGGTAATATTGTCTTTAATTTCCCCGATAGTATCTCTTGCATATTCTAATTTAGAATTGTCAAATGCCCAAATTGTTTGGTTGTGGTCTTCCAATAATATTGAATTTAGAGTGAATTGAACTCTATTACCCTCGTACTTCCATTTGTATTCGGACTCAGTTTTAAGTTTTTTAACCTGCTTAGCGACTGAAAGAGTAGACCCCTGTACTTCTTATTTTAATTGTGATAAATCTTGTCTTAATCTAGAGTCAATATCACCATGCTCTTTAACAGCTTTCAGAATATCATTCAACGAATCATCAGGTTCTTGAGAAGAGTTACCAAGATCCATTTGCGAAAGCTTTGCCGAAAAAAATCACTCCTGGTCAGCTGGACGTTGTCGTGCCGAATGAGGAATCGAACAGACCAAATCGCGAAAAATAATTTGAGCGGGAAAAACACACTACGCCACATATACTACATGTACTTCAACGCCCAGGAGAAATTAACTTTATCCTAATTCATTCCATTCAAATGAATAAAATAAAAATTTTAGTGAATCGTTGGAATTCATTCACATAATACTTTTGTATAGATATATCTGTGTCATTTATATTTTGCTGTTCTTTTTTCTTAAAAAGGCAGCATCGCTTATATCCTTATAGAAACAAATTATATATTTATATTATATTTGAAACAAATACATAATGAATTCTACAAGTTGCAGCTTTTAATATGATTCCCCTTTTCTTTCAGGTTTGCAACACAATGTGCTGAGACTGTGCAAACATGTAAGGGAAAACAATTTCTTTAAACTGACCATTTGGCATTTTTAGGCGACTCAAGAGTTGTCCATGACAAAGGTGAAGAAAATAAAAAAAATGCAATATTGCAGGCAAAAGGTAAAAAACTTATAACGCTATTATGAATTATTGAAGCTGAGATACGCTATCGTTTTAATGCAATACCCTGTGAAATATTATACAATTTCAATCTTTTGAAAGCGAGAATAAACACTAAAAAATATAGCGAAAGTTTAGTCATATTTGAAACATTACACAACACGAAACTTTCAGAGTGAAATGCAGAAAAAAGGAGTTTGTTATAAGATTGCTTCAGTGTCCAATAAAAAAGATAGCATTTTTTTCGAAATGACGAAATAGTGTTACTGATTTTATGGCAAATGCTTCTCAAAAAACTCATATATGAAAAAAAATCACAAAATAAGGCTGATATAAAAACTTGAAAATGATAATAAGAGAGGTTGAATCTTTTTAACAGATATATCATGATTGGGCCGAATGACTAAACAAAAACAGGTGATAGGTGAAATGTTTCCTTATGCGTTATGCGGAATAGTATGAATCATGAGTCTAGACTATCTTACAATTACCCTTTCTTACATGCTAAATATGTTATCACAAATTATATCTGGATTTTTTTAATTAATTAGTGGATACAGAGGGATGTCCGGGAATGGAAATTTTTTTTTTTCATTTTGCGCAGATTTCAGCAATTGTTCTTCAAAACTGGCAAAAATAACCTGGACTATCTTTTGCAATACTTGTTTTACGATTACGAAGGTAAATATATCGTAAAATTAATGTCCTTTGCCAGGATTGTTTTCATGTATTTTCATTTTTACCGGAATATTGTAAGGTTCCAATATTGATTTGTACTGAATAGATATTTAAATGGCCTTAACATTTTCCAAAATACATTTTTATCCAAAATTCTTTTACATTTTCTATGCTTTAAACCTTTGTACAACCTAAATATGGTCGAAAAATGTTTGCGTCCTGAACATGTATTACGATAAGAGTTTGGTTGATGCGTGATCAGTCTTGTTATATCCCGAAGCTTATAAACTGTCTAAATGCAACTTAACTGCTTTACATTGCAACATTTACACAATGTCAGAAAAAAGATTTCACAAAAGGACAAAGTATCTGTAATTACCAGCAAAAACACGAACAAGCCTCAACATCTGTTCTTTCAAGCTACGTAAATCCACAGTCACACTGCCGAGTTTCAAGCCTCCGGTTTTCTGTTTTCGAAGCGCAGCGATCCCGCTTTATACGTAGCAAGGCGAAGCGATGCGTAGTTAAAATCGCTGTTTACGTAGCGATACGTAGATTCATGTTCTATTGATCCCGTTTGTATTGGTTTGTCCAATATAAACGTGGCCAAAAATTGATACGTAGTGCGTACGTTACAAAACTATTGAACCGTAGGAGGAACATATAGATGTGTAGTAAACCGTAGTTGTTACGTAGAGAGAAGAAGTACAGAGGTGACAATACGTTTCACTACGTTAAAACTAGGTTTAGACACGTTTTAGTACGTTCTATCAGGTTTAAGTCTACGCACTACTACGTTTTGTGAATGGTATACTAGGTTTTATCACATGTATTTACTGAAGGTATATATACTGTGTATGTGTAACACGTGTTTGTCTATAAATATTTGTAAACAAACTATTGTATTGGTTGAAATAGTAGTACCATAGTTGAATTAAGGTCAACTCGATTATTTCGTGGTGAAAGTTGAAGCGGTAAAGCTGAAAGAAAAAAGTATAATTCGAAGTTCTTCTTCAGAGCAGCAAAGTCGCACTTACTGCCGCGAGGTATTATGTCAGAATCGACTGAAGGAACTCCGCCAGTCCATGCATCAGGTGAGCCCACTCTCAAACCTCCTGTTAACAATCTTACACAAGAAAGAAGGGACCTAGCGGACACTTTTGAATTGTTTAAGGTATATTTTGATAACAGGTTCGGCGAATTGAAGTCTGATTTTGCTCGTGGACAAGAGCTTATTTCGAAAAAATCAAAAGAAGAAGTTTCCATTAAATCTAAATACGAAGGAAACAAGATTCAACATAAATTCAACGAGGAAGTTATTGGTGAACTAAACAAATTTTTTAAATTCGTCCATCGTTCTGAAACTCAAGTTTCTACTGTTATTCTTCAGCTGATTGACAAAGTTAAAAATAGGAACAAACTTATCCGTATTGCGGATACTTCAGCCGGAGGGTGGGCCACTGTAGGAGAGTAAGAGACGAATGATATCGCCTCAGACCCCGAAGATGAAAAGAAAATTCGGCAAGCTGAAGCTAGAGCCATTCGAGCATCTAAAGAAAAATCTCGTCGCTCTCATCCGTACAAAAATCAAAGGCCATCTCTCAGCGAAACTGCTCCAAACCCTAGTTATTTAAATCAGTTTCCTCTTCAGCCTCAGCCCTTTCGATGGAGCTTCGGGTGGCGTGAGCTTTGTCCAGCTTTGACTTCTGTTTATGCCTGCAGGCTTCATGGACACTGGCGTAAGGACTGCCCGATAGCAACAGCAATTAGACAAGGACAAGGCATCAACAACAATACCCAAAAGCAGTAGCTACGAACATTTAGTAAATGATAAGTATTTTAATATTATGTATGACTACAAATATGAGTATTTAAATGCAGATGTACAACATTTTCTCAGTCAGGTGCATTACTTCGAAAATTTAAAGTCTATTTCTGGTAGTTTTAATGGTGTAAAAGGTAGATTAGCTAATAACTTGCAATATTGGCAACATATGGAAGCAAACCAATTTGTACTTGATACCTTGAAAAACGGATATTTTATACCGTTTATTGATAACCCAATTAAAATGTTTTTGAAAAATAACAGATCAGCTGTTAAAAAGTGCTTTTGTAAGCAATGCTGTAAATGAACTTGTTGAATCAGGGTGTGTGGTACAGACCCCTTTCCAACCTGACATTGTTAATTCCTTAAGTGTTGCAACACAGAAGTCGGGGAAAAACGACTTATTCTCGACCTGAATAAATTGAACTTATTAGTTAAAAAGAAAAAGTTAAATTTGAAGACTGGGAAATTGCAGTACAATACTTTGAAAAAGGTGATTTCATGTACAGATTTGATCTCAAATCAGGGTATATCCATCTTGATATTTCACCATGTTCACCCCAACAGCACACTTTTTGGGGTTTCGAATGGGAAGGCAAATATTACTGTTCACGGTGCGGAATGGTAACGGACTTTTCGGGCTTTTTTGTGCGTTGCCTGACTAATCGGGTTTAGAAGCGGACTAATCGGGCTACGAAAACCATACCTGTCGTCAAAACTTGTACACAGGAGAAGAAAAGAGGTCTTAAGTATCATCAGAACTATACTCACGGAATATCGGAATGTTTATTTTCTTTGTTTATCCGTTTATAAAAATCCCTTAACGTCCAGTTTCTTCGAAAATTCCGACACCAATGCACAGAAGGAAAGAGCAAATTGTAAATTGCAACTTATTTGTCCAAATACAGTCACATTTCCTTTATTTTCACTATCTACTGCCTAGCACAGTGTGTAGTACGAAATTAACAATGTCAGCAGCATATTTGTAATTTTATAAATGTGTTGGTTTATTAGAAAACGTGGTTTTCTTGTAAACCATGGGCATCGGACTTTTCGTGTTTATAGGATATTATGAAATTTTCTGGCACCGGACTAATTTGGCACCATAGAAAACGAACTAATCGTGCACTATTTTGTACATTAAGTATAAATAGACCTTAAAGAAAATCAAAGCTCCGATGGAGCTGAATCTCGAAGCCCTGAAATTCTACATGTGGCAAAACTTCGTAGTTATCCAAAGAACTACTGCATACGTCTGCATGTATTAAGTTATAGTCCGTAATACGTGAAAATAATCGGATTGTGTGATTTCGCATGTTGATTCCATTGCTATGATATATTATCAAGCGCATTTTGCCACTTATTGCGAATTTAAAGGCGTAAAAACTTCTTAAAAGGCGACCGCGAAGCGAGAGCCTTTTAAGAAGTTTTCAGTCTTTAAAATCGCTGTAACTGGCCAAATTGCGCATGATAATTAATTTGTGCGAAAATTCGACGAACGAAAAAATTGCGATGTTTGTATTTTGAATGCTACGAAACATTTACTACACTATTATAGGAATACACACTACAACGACTCGTTATTGATTTTTTTGTAACTATGAATGGGGACATGTTTGACCTAAATAAATAATTTAAATCATAATTATAGAACACCAATCCCTGAATCTATTAGGCACTAATAGACGATTTTCATATTTACGGGATGACCACCATTTTAGCATGTTTTTCAAAGGGACGTTACTCGCTAACACCCGACAACCTGGTTTTTCGGTCTCATTAGGTATAGGAAGATCAGTAAATATTTACTTTCGAAACTGATAAGATGTTCACTTTAGTAAGTACACAAATAATTTGAATTATTTTTTTAAAAGACAATCAAGATATTACCCCTACCCTCATAATCGATGTCTTCATATTTGAACTTTACTGCTGCCCCTTGTTACTATAGAACCGTAAACCAGACTGTCGGGTCAGTAGGTTACTTCCCTTTGTTGAAAACGTTATAAAAACGGAGTCAAAGTCGGGACAAGAAATGGATATGAAAATGGTCTATTGATACTAAAAAAAAATAAATACATTACTGACTTTGAAAATTTATAAACGTAATGTTATAAACTCAATTGTTATAATACTAAATTAATCGCGCTTCTGGACGAGTGTACTTATATAAACTTTAAATATAGATCGCTTCAGCTGTGTGAATACACATCTGACGTGTTTATCGTATGTTTCATTTTAAACCAATAAAAACATCTTATAAAGGTCAATGGGCGTGTTTTCCCATCAGATATAAAGACAGCCATTCATTTTCTATAAGCAACGAGTAAAAAAAACGAGTAATTTGATTAACATGCATATTGTTTTCAGTTTAATAAAACAACACTGTATTCAATTAAAGAAAATGAAGAAATATAACTTAAATACTAAATGTATCCGATTTTGAAAGGAACTTGCGCACTATATTTTATTGGAAGCACGAAGATCAACTTTTAGAGCTGTTAATAGGCTTGAAGCCTCACGCGGGGCACGTGATTTTTTTCTTGCCATATCAATATCTCTCCAGCCATTTCATGGCTTCGAGATAAAAATGCCATAATATTGTTACGTCTGCAAGACATACACACGTATATAATGTCTTATTCACGTCTAATGTCGCGACCTTAATCTGTTTATAATTGCATTTTTTTCTGTTCTATAAACTACCATATTATGTATGTCAATAAGTCATGTCTTAAGTACCAAAATATTGAAAAATAAACACGGTTGCACAACAGATATAATATAAAACAAAGAACGTGCATTCAGTATGGACCAGACATTTTACACAAAACCTTTTTGTCCCTCCCGTTGTCCCTGTACGGACGCATGAGCTTTAAGTTAGATTTACACAATAGTAAATGGCACTGAAGGCAATATCACAAATTTAAGACTGCCCAAGGGCTGTGATATGGACCAGGAAATTGATATGGCCCGAGCCAAAGGCATATCACATATCACGGACTTTCATGTACTTCCTAAGACCAACCCATATACCGTATATCATTGACCTACCACTTATAGTTACTGAGAAACTAAACTAAGCACAAAAACGTAACATGTTTATTGGACCGTGAAATTGGGGTCACAGACAAAAGCCATATAGCAGACTGTCACGTACTACTCAAGACCAACTGTATACCAAATATCATTGACCTACCACTTATAGTTACTGTGAAAATGGCCTAATCACTAAAACTTAACATGAAAATTTACGCCGTAGCCGCCGCCGTCATACTTTGTACGCATATGTCTCGCTTTCCGCGCGTTTCGTCGTCAGCGATGCAAAAAGTTATTTTATTGCAGATTTGTATGGGTTGTATACTAACATGTCAATGTATTCAATCTACACATTTTCCCGACACACAGCGAGAAAATTTGCTCAGGTAACAGGTTATCAGTTTATCTCCAGTTGTCGGAAATATCACAATAATTATGACCAGACATTGCTATATGTCAATTGAATCTAGAAATTCTTGGGATAGTGTTTCATATATCACAGAAAAAAGCAGTGTCAAAACTGAGCTAAAATTTTGGCCAGAAATTACAGAAAAAATAAATAAAAAAGTCTAAATTAATACAGCAAATCAGCAACCATCGTGTATTCTGACGCTTCAAATGTAGCTGCAGCTGCATATGCATTGTACTTTTGAAATCGAGAGCAAAGTATTTCATAAAATGTGGAATTCTGTAGAAATGGTAGAGAGTTCAACATGGCGAAAATTGAAGGCCATTGAACTTGCGCTTGCTTCTTATCAAAATATTTTTGCCAAAAAATCTTTGAAATGGTACACAGACAATCAAAATTGTGTGAAAATTGTTCAAGCAGGAAGTATGAAAAAAAAACTGCAAAAGATTGCTTTGTCTATCTTTTCTATTTGTTTAAAAAATGGCATATCTCTAAACATAGATTGGATTCCGAGAGAAGAAAATCTGAAAGCTGATTATTTCAGTAAAATTGTAGATTATGAAGACTGGGGTGTTTCAATTGAATTTTTCAATTTTATGAATAGTATTTGGGGTCAATATACTGTTGATCGGTTGGCAAGTTCAGTCAATAAAAATTTGAAAAGGTACAATTCCTTATATTGGAATACTTTGGAAGCAGTTGACTGTTTCACACAAGAATGGTCTGGCGAAAACAATTGGTTAGTCCCACCAATTTATTTATTATGAGAGCCATTAAACATTTAATAGCTTGTAAAGCAAGAGGTACATTGATAGTTCTTAGTGGACATCATCCGCCTACTGGGCCCTAATTTTTGATAAAAATATGATATACCACTCTTATGTGAGAGAAGTTATTGAATTTAAGAATACTTGGAATTTACATAAAGGGTTCAAACAAAAGTACTATTTTTGGCACTGAGCCATTTATTATACCTGTTTTAGCAGTTTTGTTAGATGCTAGTTTTGTGACCAGGCCATAGTACACAGGCTTCTGTGTATTGTAGCTGGCGCGGTCACGGTGGACTCAAAAGTCCAGTTTACACGCACTGTACAGTGAGCAACGTCTTTGCTTAATGTGATATTGTGACAAGGCCCTAGTACACAGACGGTGTATTGTAGCCGGTGTTCTATAGCCATTTTTCCCCCATGCCAATTTTTCCTGGGTGAAAGATTAGCATATGCTGATATTTCCCCCCGGAAAATTTGGCACGTTCTCAAATTTCCCCCTTACTGAACACGGTGGAAAAATGAGATCATTGCCATTTTTCCCCCTTTCGATTTTAAAGATGCTCATTTTTCTGCCTAATATTAAAACGTCAGCTTCATCATTGATAACATTAGAATCACTTTCTTATTATTTTGTAGAATCAGTCAAATACCATCCCCCCAAATGAAATAGAAATTCACTGAAAGGAAAAGAAAAAGTAAAATTATACAACATCATAAAGAGTTTCAACTGGAAGCATACACAGACTAAAGACAATCATATTAAATAACCCTGCAAAATTAACATCGGAGTTAATTGATCAAGGGATTCTCCATTCGATTCTACATTTAAAAAAATGATAATTCAAGTCATATAACTACTGAAAGATAAATTTTCACCAATAGCTGTGAAGATCATGGGATCATCACTTGCAATAAGTCTACGAAGTTTGAAGTGCATTGGTCGATTGGTTATTTAGTTATGGCACGACAGGTAAAACGGGCGGATCGGCGGACAGAAGTTATCATAAGAATTTATCTTTGTTATAAAGTAAAGCCAGCCAGAAAACTTATCATACATACATGTATGTTGTTTTAAATTATATTTTTAGTGCATTTGTCTCTTTGTGGTGGTGGTGTGTGGCTATCACCACAGTGTTATAAGTTGAAAATATAATTAGAAATGGAATCTGATTCTGAAAGGAAGCCATCTAAAGGCAATTGCATTACTGTTGTGTCAAAATTATTACAGCGGTGTACATGTATAAGCTTTTTTTATGCTGGATCTCCGGCGACACACGGACAAAGGATGTTTTAAGTTGTTAAAGCTCAGGCAGACTGTTAGGTCAGGTAATATAGAAAAATGAACAAAGTTTTTTGCACTTTTGCACTATAAGCATTTTTGAAATCGTGGATTTCCTATTTTGGGGTTCTAGTGCTGATGATGAGGAATTAATTTTCCGAAATGGCCATTCAGCTCATCAACATTAATTGCAGTTGAAATTAACATATGTGTTATGGTCTCATGTTCATTTACTCCATATCCTTCGTAAAATAAATAATCATGTTGTGGGGGAAAAATCAGCATGGGGGAAAGATGACAATACGTATACGTATTGCCAGTTTTCCGCGGGGAAAAACTGACAATGATGTCAATTTTCCCCGGGGGAAAAATGAGATCATTCTCAATTTCCCCCCGAAGAAAATCTAGCATGGGGGAAAAATGACAACATAACACCGGCGCGGTCACGGTGGACTTAAAAGTCTAGTTATCATGAGTAGTGTATTGTAGCGAGCCATGTCTCGACTGAAATAAGAAATGTGACAAGGCCCTAGTACACAAGCAAGTGTATTGTAGTTGGCGAGGTCACGTGTTTACAAACTCCTAGTATATATATATAGTTATACATGTAAGTGTTACATGCTATTGTATATAAATTTAGCATTTATGATTAATTTTTTTCGTCATGCTTATACATTTTTCAGATGTTTTTAAGAGTTGAAAGGTGGTCTAATTTTTCTGCTCCAGATACACTAAGGAACTTGGCAGATCAGCTTACATATTTATGTTTGTTCTCTAGATCCAATAATACGAGAAGATCGTACCAGTATGCATTCAACAAATTTTGTAAGTGGTCTAATTTACACAAGCTATCTTCTTTAACAGCATCGGACCACACAGTGTCCTTGTATTCAGTTAACATCTCACAAGTTATAGTTGTAGAGTGATTTGCGTACTACAACGGGCAGATATTCAGAATAGTTTCGAGTCGGCCAATGGCCGACGAGAATCCTGTTCTGAATATCAGGTCGTTGCAGTACGCAAATCACTCTACAACGAGCTTGTATCATGATTGGTGGATTAGATAATTGGGGGTGTCAACGTGCACGTGGTTGTTGACAAATGTGTCTGTGACGTTATTTTAAGAAAGTCGGTCAATAATTGGCGGGAGTTTTCATTGACCAAAATTTTCTAGCATGGCGTTTCAGTTTGAAGACGTGGATTTTTTATATGCTTCAACTGACGATGTTGCGCTTTCGCAGGCTTGCGAATATATTGAAAACCATCATTTTGCGACCGAAAGAATGGATAATTTGTCTTTGCTAGGAAATCACGATGACGACATCGCACTTTCTCAGTATTGTGAATCATTTGAGATGCTTGAAAACGACGACGAAAACATGATACTTTCACAGTGTTACGAGGCCCAGGTTGAACTTGCCGATTTGGAGGATACACCACTTTCCCAGTTAATGGGAGATTACGATACAGGTACAGGAACTTTTGATATGGATATTGACGATTTCGCGAGTGATCGCGATGATAAATCAGTAGTGGACACTGAAAAGGCAGAATCCGAGGTCACTGGGGACTATTTTGTTACAATGGTTAGTAATCGTGACATTAAACCGGAAGTTAACCCTGCCAAGGTCAGATTTGCAGACCCTGTCACTGATGAGTATATCAAAGAGTTGAAAAATAATCAAGAAAATAAAAATACAAAAAAAACACAAACTGGTCTGTTGGTGGTTTGAAAAGTGGCGTCTCCACCGGAACACGGGAATCAATGCTAACAATCCAATTACAGAGTTGAAAACCATGGATGCAACCCAGGTAAACTTCTTTTTTGGTCGTTTTGTTTTGGAGGCACGAAAGCAAGACGGTGAGGAGTACCCTCCCCGTTCCCTGTACTATATTATCTGTGGTTTACTGCGCAGCTTGAGAGACAATGGGGTTCATGATAAAAACTTTCTTGAATCCAGTGACCACCGTTTTACTGAATTCCGCAAAATATTAGACTGTAAAATGAAGGATTTGCTTAGCAGGGGATATGGAACAAAAGTAAAAAAGGCTGATCCTGTATTAGAAGAACATGAAAATCAAACATGGGAAAAGGGCGTGTTTGGTGCACATTCCAGTGAATCATTACAACATACAATCTTCTTTTATAACTGTAAATTATTTGCGTTACGAGGGTACGATGAACATCACAACCTCCAGTGTGAGCAGTTTTCAGTTGGGCAAGATGATACTGGAAAGTTTGTAGAATTCTTTGGACGGGCCAATAAAACTTACAAAGGAGGAATAGTTAACGTGAGCTGACAAACAAGACTATCAAGCATTATTGTGAACCAGGTATGCTTCTTTTTCAAGTGTTTGACTTTTACTGCTCTGAAATATGGGATATGGAGTAAATGTACATGAGACAATATCCCAATTAATACATGATGAAAACCAACAAAAGACCGACACTTATTGTCGTTCTTCATCTTGAAGTCAACTTGATATTTATATCATATAAAATTGGTACATTATATACAGTATAGTAATTGTAAGGTGATAGAGTAAATGAACATGAACGTTACATATTTCCTGTTTAATTGGCCACTTTCCATTGTAAAGTGGCTTTATGTCTGTCTTTTTGTTTGTTATGAAAAGAACCTTAACAAAGTATCCGTCAACACTATCAGTTTCAAAAAGGGCAAATTTTAGTGTTTTTCACATAAAATTCAACAGAATACAATTAAAGAGCTGCTCTCTTGCTCATTGGTTCTATCATGGTAAGTTTTGTGTTGCCCAATTTTGTAAAGATTTCCAATAATTGTTAATTTTTTTTTTCATGAGATCGTTGTATCGCATATTATTATACAAAGTACTTAAGCGCATTGAATAAAACAGGTCATTTTTACCGCCGTCCCTTAGCTAGTGTGCCACCGAAATATGGAAGTCAGAATGTAGGAATTAATAAGTTGAAAACTATGATGAAAGACATAACTTCGCGTGCTGAATTACAAGGAAACTTTACGAACCATTCTGGTAAGCGTACATGCGCAACACAGTTGTACATGAACGGCATTGACGAGCAGGAAACTATGGGCCGGACTGGCCATCGTTCTGAAAAAGCAGTCAGGAAATATAAACACTCCTGTAGTGAAATTTCGAAAAAGGTCTCAGCTATTCTGAACCCCCCATCATCAAAAAGAAAATCCGAGAACGAAACATCTGATGATCAAGTTGTATGTAAAAAACAGTCACTCGGGAATGTCAATTCTTCAATGGAAACCCCAAGTAGGAACATGGTTAATGATGGTGCGAATTCTCATACTTTTCAGTCGCCAATGGGTACCGTAAATAAGGCCGGGAAACCGCATACTTTTTCGCCATCAATGGGAAATGTCAATGGTTCTGTAAAACTTAACATCTTTCCGTCATCGAATGATTTGAACCGGCCATTGAGGGACATTACTAATGGAGCTATGTTCCAGAATTGTCAGATTTCATTTCGCTTTTGAATATTTTTTGAGAAAAATTTTATTCCAAGGAATTGTTGTGGTTAAGTTTTTTTTAATGTCCAAGTAGGATACTTGAGAAAGATAATTTGTTATCATTATTGAAAGTGGCATAAACTAGTTGTATTTTGAGAAAAAAAAACATTTCTTTGAAAGCAGTATTATTTTGTTTAATGGGTTGTTATTAAAACATTGATTCATATGTATTTTGTATGTCATGCAGATTATTGAAGTATACAAAGCGAGTGATTAGCATCATTTTGTGTCCGTCGCCTGTCATCATTTGTGTCCGTCGTCTGTCGGGGACCTTAAAAAACCGGCTTTAACTTGAGTTGATTGAAATTATGGCCAATTTTACATTTCTTTTTTCTGGAAAAATTTAGGGGTGTGGAGTAAATGTAAAATTCAGGTATATGGTGTAAATGTATCGAAATTAAACCATATATTGAGTTTTGTAAGCAATGGAAGCACTCTTTTATTGTCACTCAACTTTGAAATATATCAGTAAGAGTTTTAAACTTGGTAAATGTATTGATGTACATTGTCAGGAAATTATTTCCGGAATTTATTTAAATATCCTGAATCATACATGGTTTATGTATTATACTGAGGTTTTAAGACAAAAATGTTCAAAGCGAGCGAATACTGTCATTTTGCATCTGTTGTCCTGAAGAAAACTTTCACAAAAAGCTGATAGATGTAACGGTAAAATAAATTGAGAAATTGAACTTGGGTTTAATGAACACAAGATGATAAGAACAGGTACAACAATTTTAAAGTTGTTCATCTTGATGTCAACATGAAGTCTACAGCAATGAGCAATAACTCATATCTTATTTGAGTTTTATACATTGGGCGTTTTTAAAAATAAAGGACCTAAATTTCAGATGATTTTCTGTTTGGTTTTGTAACATGGTCATACATTTCTAAATGAACTCATTGCACTAATAAGGGTTCAAGGTCATTGTAACTGTGCTGGGTAACAGTTTTTATGGATGTTGTAATACACTTTCACTGTACTTCAACATCCAGAAAATAGAAGTTGTAGTACATTTAAGCCCCACCTCCAGTAAGAGTATCGGGATTTAGAGAACTACCAAGATCAAAGGAATTTGCATCACATCATGATACAAGGTTCAAAATCGAGCAGTACAATTAGTATTACGATTCACGCTATTAGCTGGGCACATAAACTGGCAGGACTTGCTGCTCCTTGTAACAGCGACTTAGTTAAATTTGTAGCTGAAGGAATTAAAAGAAGAGTAGGTCATATTCTTTTCAAGATATCAGATTAGCTTGTATTTGTTTACTTTGTTTCTCAGGTTTTCTTCGATTTTCAGAATTAGCCATTTTGAGAAGATATGACATTTCTATTTTTCTACACATGTTAAATTACATTTAGTGAAGAGCAAGACTGACGTTCATAGGGAGGGGCGGGATGTACTCATTTCTAGAACAAACCTGCTTAAATGCCCTGTATCTATGTTGGAAAGATATCTCAGGTTGGCTAATATGGATGAAGAATCAAATGATTTTTTATTCAGATCTGTCTATTTTTGTAAATCCAGTAATACCTACAAATTACGAAATACTGGTAAAATGTCGTACACAAGAATTCGAGAAATCTTTATGTCATCTTTAGAGAGTATTGGTCTAGATAAAACTAAATATGGACTTCATAGCCTTCGTTCAGGAGGTGCTACCACCGCTGCATGCGCAGCAGCTGGTGTGAACGATCGTCTTTTTAAAAGCATGGTCGGTGGAACTGCGACACCGCAAAAGACAACTACGTTAAAGTATCTCTCAAAGATAGTTTATATGTTACCACAAAATTAGGAATATGACCTAATCTGCCCTTTCTTTATTGTCGAAAGCTTTGCTACGCTCTGTCAGGCGAGCTGATCCCATACACAGGTGTTGTTTATTTCGTAAATAATTTATATTTGACTGAGGATACCGAAAGAAAATATAAATGTATTTACTTAAGGTATATATACTGTGTATGTGTAACACGTGTATTTGTTTATATTGCAACACGTGTTTGTCTATATTATTTTTGTAAACAAACTATTTTATTGGTTGAAAAACAACTACCAAGAGAATACTGTTGAAATAGTAGTACCATAGTTGAATTAAGGTCAACTCGATTATTTCGTGGTGAAAGTTGAAGTGGTAAAGCTGAAAGAAAAAAGTATCATTCGAAGTTCGTCTTCAGAGCAGAAAGTTTTCCCCACCCACCCATCCCGCAAAGGTATTGCTTGAAAATAAATAAAATGGAGAATGATGTATGATATAACATATAAATATTGTTATGTAATTTTTCTCCGTATATGAAAATGGAATATTTTTGTTTTGATTCACGAATAATATAATTGCTATTTCCTAATTTATATTTTTCTATTTTGTAGATTTCGTTTTTGTATTGATTTCTGCAGCGGCCAGGCAGTAGACAGACAGCTATAAACTATGTTTTTGTTTAATAAATAAAAGCTTTGCTGCGCTGTCAGGCGAGCTGTGTTGTTTATTTCGTGAATAATTTATATTTGGATGGGGATACCGAAAGAAAATATAAGTACTCATTCGTATTACTAGGGTTCGCTACGTATCACTGCATTTAAATGTACTATCCACATCTTTTTCCGACACAAAAATGCGAAAATATTTCCATCAAACAACCAATATCAAATTCTCGCTATACTTCTTTTATGACGGTGGAACGCGTTTTTCCTGCATTCAAACAAGTATGAAAATTATCGTCACATAGTTTTCTACAGATGTATGTTTGAATACTTATTTACATATGATGTATTCTGATGTAAAAATGGATGCATCAGCATATTCTGACCATTTGAATTTTATAAATTCTGATTTCCATATTTGTGAAATATCAAGCGTCGACAATTGCATTTGTATATTTCATATGAACTCTGCCCGCTAATGAGTCTACTAACATATGAACCAATCCATGCTCTTCACAATTATAAGGATTAGTGTTAAGAAGTCTGCTTCCATCGGTTTTCTAAAAAATATTGTTTCAAACAACCGAAAAACAAAAAATCATTCTTGTTATTTAGAACTTGTTCATGTCTTAGTATCATTCTTGTTATTTAGAACTTGTTCATGTCTTAGATATGAATGTTTGAATTTCTGTTTTTTTTTTTGTTTTTTGTTTTTTGTTTCTTTTTCTTTTTTGGCAGTCTCATGCCTTTGTTTTTCTGTATTCAAGTTTTTGCCACGTCACTGGACTATAATGTTTGTATAACAGCAATGTAACAACACTAGATATATGAATTTTGATATTACAGGTATTTTCAGATTTAACACACGTTTTGGTATATGGATTTCAAAATGTTTTGATTTGATCTGAACTGAAGAAACATAAGTTGTCGAAATGCGCATATTATGCAGAAATTGAATTTACAGTTACGTCGGTATTTTGTTGTCATTTAGAAAAAAATCCATTCAATAAAGTTTACATTACCAAAAAAAAAATAATAAATATTAGTCCCAGTTTAACATTAAACTAATGAGAAAACACATTCAAATATACATTGTATTCTCTTCTGAAACTATCTGAATACAAGTGGCCAAACTGTGCTTAGTTGGTCCCTTTTACAAAATGTGTCCGGCAAGTCCGCATCATATCTAAGGTGGCCACCAGCAGAGAACATGTTGTTAGAACTGATGGAAATGTATTCAAATATCCTCTCCTCTGATACTATGTGCTAAATGTGTATGTGCTCTGAAAACGAAAACAAGTTTGTGAATTTATGTTCAGAAACTTAACAAGTTCCACTATTCAACAAAAATTGAGATTACAAACAAAGAATAACAGTAAATACAATGGCCGAACACTACAATCACATGCCACAATTCACAATCAACCTGCACTAGAAAAACACAAAGGAAGGAAAAGACAAAGGTAAAGAACAATATGAACTTGGGTTAGCCGGTCTTGGTACCGGCACTATCAAAAGCCAGCAGTTAGGTAATCATTCACTATCTTTTTAGACCGAAACAGATTTTTCACAATAATAACTGTGGGGTTATTATATATACGTTGTTTGGTTGTACGTGGGTTTAAAGTCTTTTAATCTTTAAAGACAGACCATTTCAATGACTGTTTGTTTTGATGCAGAAAAGTAATATAAATTGGTCGGAAAAGAAAAGATTTTTGACAGAAATAAAATTGTTAGCTGAAAGACATGCAAGTGTTAACGACTAAATCTTCAGAGTGTAAACCGATATAACAATTAAACGCAAAACCTCAATTTAAAAAAATACTAATTATAACTCATTATATGCTACATGTAATGAGGTCGACGACCCCCTCCCCTCCCCGTTAAATACACATGTCACACATACACACTCGCTGCGTTTATACTCCTGTGTGTATTTTTAGAGTATTTTGGAGTTCGTATGTTTAGTTTGGTAGTAACGAGGTCTGAATTTGAGGCACTAGTTAAAGTAACTAAGAAATTCAAAATGCCTATAAAATAAATAGTTCTTGGTACTGAAGCTGATTTTGTGCCAAAATTTGGGTTATGCAGTGCAAACAATTAAAATACAAATAACAAACGTATACAGAATTAAAAGATATATGTGAATTTATAAATGTTGTCCATTATGCATTATTCAATTCAGAAAAAATACTATTAGAGATGAAATCTATATACATAAATGAGCAGAAGTCCACACACTGAAATAATCCACGAACTGCTTAGTCTTCGTAGTGTATAAAATTGAACACAATTAGTAATTGACCAAGACTTCCGGTGCTATTAGGATTATTTTTCACTGTATCAGTTATTCTGTGATTCCATTCTTGTTTTTTTTTCACCTGACTACAATAAATAGATAGATAAATAAATAAACGAAATAAAAATACAGGTTTAACAAGGAAGGAACAAGCAACGGTGATTAAATCGACTTTGTGACCGAAGGGAAACAATTAGATGGTTGATTTTGCTAAAAGACACCAAGGGCCAGTGCTTCCTGGATAGAGCACTAAAATGTATGTATGTCACAATAAATTCTTTATTTCTATGTCCGAGATAAGTTATGTACATATTGTTGTTCCATGTTTGTGCATTTAATTGTCTATCTATGCGCGTAAGGTATATTTAATAGAAACATTAATATGCAAAAAAGTCGGGTCAAGGTCAAGATCAAAGAAGTGTACATATTGTTATTCCATGTTTGTGCATTTAATTGTCTGTCTATGCTCGTAAGGTATATTTAATAGAAACATTTCTTTTTCTTATGAATATGAAAAAAGGTCAGGTAAAGGTCAAGATCACAGAGGTCAAATTAAAAAAAAAATATTGGCTTTAATTATTGAATTAACTAGAGGTACTGGAGTCATATTTAGAGTTGAACAACACATCCTGTTGTTAAAATTGCATTATGAGAATCGAATCCAAAAAAACCCTCAATATTTAATTTACAAAAATTATTTCAAGAGGATGTCACCTCTAGTACAAAGTGGACATGAACAAATCCTAAAATGAATTTAGAAAAAAAAGGAAATTTAGTACCAAATATTTGAAGAAAAAAAATCATGAAAACCCTTTTCACCCTTGCCGAAGACTGCAGATGTGGCCATAATGTATTAGAAGTATAGTGGATGTAAAACAATGCCATAGAGGGCAATATGTAATAACTGAGTCTGTTTAGGACGTATTATAAGCTTCCAGAGACTGGGTGACTGAAAACTGCTGAAGTGTACAAAAAAATGTACACGCATTACAAAACAGTTAAACACTTGGCGCCAAAATTCTAGTAGCATATAATAAACCTTATACCTACATCAAACTTATAAGATGCACATAATTCAAAGGAAAATATATGGAATTTCTTATAAAACGCCACAGCTGATAACCTATACAGCATACTATTCTATTCAGTTTGTTAAACTCTACTTAAAACAATAACTGATATACAAAAAAACATTTGTAAAAGGCTGCAGCAAGTGGTTTGACAATAGTCCGCCTAAAATCCGCTCATGTAAGGGAAGGACTACATTTATCATTGTAAGTGAACAATTATTCCAACAGAAGTTACAGAAAGGAAGAAAAGGGCCATAATACGGGACTCCCTTAATAGAATCTCTTTCGTGTTTGGAGACTTAAACAGTTCCGGATAGTAGGGAAACTGTTACCAGATTGTACTCCTGTCAGGGTTTTGCATTCACTCTTTATGTGGTTCCGTGCATATGGGCACTTGCAATGTAAGAAGAGAATCATATCGGATTACTCGAAAGATCCATATTGACCTATAAGTTATTAATTTCTGTAAAAGAAATTATAACGGCTTGTATATCGTGTTTGCTTAATAAAAAGATTTTTTTTTCATATTATTGTATGTCTTACCAACTTGTTGCACGACATCATGTTTTTTTCGCAGTCTTTCCAGGTTTAACCTACTTACACAATAGTAAATCATATGGCAAAATCTTACCGTTTTGCTCATTTGCATATATCGCCATTTTTAGACAAAATGGCGTCAAAATATCAAATACATTGTGAAAAGAAATGAAACATTTTCATGAAGGGCCCGGACATTTTATAAAAATGTCAGTTTTACATGAATAAAATGTACAGTTTACGTTTCCCTCCTTCACCACACATTCAAATGAATAAAATATAATAGATTGCATATAGAATTGTTAACTGATATGCAATAATATTTATTATTACCTGATTTCAATCAGATTTT
Organism: Modiolus philippinarum; assembly: GCA_002080025.1. Classification (NCBI taxonomy): domain Eukaryota; kingdom Metazoa; phylum Mollusca; class Bivalvia; order Mytilida; family Modiolidae; genus Modiolus; species Modiolus philippinarum. The sequence goes on along the minus strand of MJUU01003566.1, from coordinate 77,075 downwards.
CATGACTGAATAATTATGGAAAGGACTAATTAGCAAGTTGGAATGTATATGTACATATGCTTGTACAACAAATATGAATTTACAAATGATATTGAAACACACTGACTTTAATTTCGACCCATCTGAATACAGCTTCGTACCATCGGGTCGTTCAAGTTTCGGTAACCCTCTTAAGATTTTGTCGTGTAACTAGCATGACTGGTGTTTTAGTGTTGTTTTTACACCATGTGGTAGAACTTGTATAATGTCACTCATGGTATTGTTATTGGTTCCTTGACGTGATATGAATAAAAACAAGATACCAAAAATTAGACAAGTGTTTTCGACCTACTTATGTTTTTCCAGTCAGGATCGAATCGATAGATTTCGAAGTGCATAAACCGTCTCTAAATATGTCTAAAAGTGTTAGAGAACAAATACTAGTAACCAGTAGCTTCTGAATAAAACGAGATTTCATGCTTCCCAACTGTGCTTTTTGCGGTTTAAAAATAAACAACCACAGTGTTTTGGGAGTAAATTTTTCGACACTTGTTTGAGGTGAGGAGGAAATTATGTAATATTTTTGGATTGAATATTATTTTTGACTTAAGTTTAATACCATAGGTATTGTTTGGTGGTTATTGTTTTTTCAGTAGTGACTTGCGGATTTTGTCCAGCATTTTATTGTAAATATTGAATATTATGAATGTAAAAGACCGTTGGAAGGAAATGTTTGTTGTGAAGTGAGGGCGTTAAATCCGGCTAAAACTATAATGCATTTTTGCGATTTTTTTTGAAAGGTATTGAATGGTGAGGAATATAAAAGTAATTTCATAATCATTATGTGTGGTCTCTGGATTGTAATGGTGAAACCGATTGACAGTATAGTCAGAAAAACAAGAAGTATCGTGCCACTTTCTAAGCGTTATAAAAAAAACATTTTAAAACCTTTTTCCCAAGGGAAATTTTCAATATACAAATACAACAAATTAACAAATAATTTATATGGCCTTCGTTGCGTAGTGCGTGGGGTTCTTGGTAATGATCATCGGAGATTGTAGTAAACGCTCGACTTCAATGTTAAAGCCTTGCAATCTCACAGCATAACGATGGGCTGTCATTAAGGTTTTCAAAATAACGTGTGCAATCGTGCAGAGAAAGTGACCGGTAACTAAATGCACTCGTAAGGAGAAACAGGCTGCTTACTAAACTGGGAGGCCTGAAATAATAATAGCTTCGCAGGGGGTACTAGCTAACTCACAAGTCATATGAAGAAAAAATCTATGCAATGTTTTTTTTTTCAGAATACAAAATGAAATAATTGTTTTCTCTGTATATTCATTAGATATACGTACTTTTGTCTATTTCACTCATTCTAAATTCCTGAATGGTATCTTCCTTTGAATTGTTTTTAATATTTCAATTTTTCGTAAGTTAGAAGAACTTTCCGCTGCAAATTATGATAAAAAAATCAAAGACGAGAATTCAAACTTCCGTAAACATTGCAATTAATGATTTATATGTATATGCAACATAGTAATAACTGGATTTACTCATATTGATTGTTTTTTAAAGTCTTGTGTTTGTTGGTCCGACATGATTTTGTGAATTTTCCGAAATGGCTGCTTGTTCAGATAATGTATGTAGATCGGTTAAGTTACGTTCATCCTTAGAAGTATGAGTGGTAAAAGTATGTCCACGTTCATCAGATTTTCTGAAAGTGTAACGAAGGAACTTATTCTTGTATAAAGTTGCAACTCGTTTGTTACATATGTATGATACGAAGATATAAACCCCTGTAAGCATATTACAAAGGCTTACCAAAACAGATAAAATTGACGCTGGAGTAAACGCATCAATGAATTGGAATATCCAAGTACATCCGGTGATTGTAAATAACTTTAGGAAAATAAAAATGTCTCTTCTTTTATCACGTGTAGATGATTCGTTTGATACTTGAGGTGAGTTGTGTATGTGCCAAATTGCTACACAGAACATGATTGTATTCGCTATCAAAATAATAGCAATTGGACAAATAAATGTAACGATAGCTGCAGTCTTGACAATCAGGAAACATATTTCACCACCATAGCCAATAGATCGATGATCTTCAACAATATATGTTACAATGATATTACAACCTACGACCACAGCCGGGAGACCAAACGCATATAGACTGTATTTTAACCTAATCTTAAACTCTGAATCTACGTTTATCATCAACTTGCTGGTGAAAACTCTACAAAGGTGGAACGTACATACATTAAATGACGTAAAAACGGTCAATAGAAAATAATGTGAAAGTATTCCGTATACTTTGCAAAATTCATCTTGTTTTCCATTGTAAGTACGTAACTGAATAAAAATGGTGCTTAACAGAAGTGCAATTGCAAGACTCATATTGTTTTGACCTGGAATGGTACGTAACACTTTGAATAATAAGTACGTCACAAGAGTCATAATTAAGCACAAGGCTGAAATTGCTGCACATATGTTCGTTAAGACAGTGACGACAAAGTCCTTTTGCTCTTTGTCATCGGATTTCGCTAAAATTTCTTCATACTTGTCGGCACAAATTCTAATTTTGCTATCTTTGACTATCATGAAATCATTTAATCCTAACACATATTCATTCACATTTAACTTAATGTAATGATTATTATGGAACGAATACTCATTTTCATTTAATTCCACCTGTTTGCAAAGCAACAAGTTGTTGACACGCGGAGCTTTATTCCCTCCTACTGACCCGCTTCCCTGAAATATACACTGTTGTGAAAGTGCAAGGGTATTAACAATCGTTGGAGCATTAAATGCGTTTTCGTCTCTTTTTAAGCTGATATTCATTGGAACGTTTTCCAAGCTAATAGGAACGGTACGATCCAACAGATTTATTAGAATTTCCTCAGTTTTAAGCCTCTGGACTGTTTCACCAATTACCCATTTCACATACAATAATCCTGTAAACGATCCTTTTTGCACATACTCGCATGACGTATTTGCAATAATATAACCAGTTTCGTACCAGAGTCCTTTGATATGCGTTTCTTTTTTAAAATAATCCACAAGTGCAACGAAAATGTCGTTCAATAAAGCAAGGCCATTTTTCTTATAATTACTAACTTCTTTTTTAACATTTATACTGACAGCAAAGATATAATTCAGCTGATTGGTCAGTTGCAGTACTGGGATGCAGGTATTATTAGAAAGAATCTTTCCTGGACTGCAGTGGAGATCTCTACACACGTTCTGAAATAAAACAGAATGACAATATAGAAAGGTTAACATACAACAGACAAAACTCAAAGTAAAGGGTTCTGAAAGAAAGGTCATTTTTCTATGATGACGGTTATATGTACGATGTTTCACTTTTCGGTTATAAATATTGAATTAAGTCTCTAAAATATTTTATTTTCTTGCATTTTCAAAATTATTAATATTCATGGATTACTATTTGTTCCTCGTGCCTCTTTCACACTTTTCAAATAGACAGAACATGCTTTTCCGACCAACAATGTAAAATGGAGGGCAAAGAGTAAAATGTTATTGCTAAGCCTTCGAGTTACTATGACGTGTTGCACATGGCGATTTCAAGAGGAAATACTACACTAGCTTTGTTTCTTTACGTAGTTCTACTAAGTATTTGATATCATGTGCATTTTCTCCGTATATCCTTTCATTGTTATAATACATTGGAGTATGTTCTAATACAGTAAATGAATAAATAAATACCGAACTGTTTCTGCATATGGACTAGCATATGCATACTGACTAGTGGATTTGCCAATCGTAACCCCCCGGTTCAATTTGGTAACTTAAACTCGTATGCCCATAAAAGAAATTCTTCTTAAATTTTTTGCCGGAAGTTACCTATAGTTCAAGCCTAACCAAATGCTCATTGCTATTAACATCAGATTTAAAAAAATATACAAAGTGATTGTAATTTTCACATGACTTGACAGTGATATTTGCTGCAGATATCCCTCATTTCCCTACAAATATTTGTATGCATATGACAACACGGCGATCGTATTGCATGAATTATTGTATGACATGACTTCCCGGTTGTTTACGGAAATATTGACCTGAAATTGGTTTTGAATTTTAATTGGGGTATAAGAATGTTACTAGTATTTTGTAAAACACTCCGCACTCATGACCAGACAAATTTAGGTAGTACTTAAAACTACATAATAAATTTTTCAGACAACATTAAATAATAATAACAAGGAATACCTAGAAAAAGAGAAGGGAAGCCAACAGGTTGTAGACATGGATTATAAGGATTTATTTCAGAAAGGTACAAGATAATAACTGTATTTGTAGCACAAATTATTATTTTTCCAAGATAAGGGTGTAGATATGATCTTTTAACTGAATTTGTATATTTAAGAAATTAGAAATTGTCTCCAAATTGTTAGTTTTTTTAGGGGGTAGATGTCATTGTCAAAAACGCTCTGTAAAATGTCCGTTTTCTCAGGCTACGATTGATAAAATTTTCTTTTACAAATAAAAGTAGATAAGAATAACACAGTTCCAAATTACAAATACAAGTGATTGTATAAGAAAGTTGAGGATTAAATTTTCTATCTAAAGATAGTTTATATTGGTTGTTTTTATTTAACCCATCAAATCAATGCTTGTTCAAAATAAACAATTTTCGTTTGTTATCAAAACTAAAATTTTAAGCCCGCATCACATTCGAGTGTCCGCCAGCATTGTTCCTGCTAATCCCATTTTTGTTTTGCGGTCACTAGAAAAACCTTTGAATGGTCCAGATAAAGTGTTTTCCTCCTTTGTTCTCTGAAATATTTGTTTGGAAACGTAGGAAGCCGATCTAAATATTCAGTCGACCCCGCTATTTACAATTATGTTCCTTGGAAATCCCATGATAATATCCAATGCCGTCTTTAGTTGATTAAACAATTTGAGTCGAAACGTATAGGAAGAAGACCGCCTTAATTTACCTAAAAATACCTATGATTCTTTAACTCGTGAGACTTTTTTCTAATAGGCCACAGTTAAAAAAAAACAAAACAAACAATTAAAAAAACAAAAAACAAAAACAAAACGAAACAAAACAAAAAAATTGACAGTCGGTTGTAAATGAATTGCTTTCGTTGTAAATGAATTGATCGTCTTGCAAATGAGTAATCTTAATTTCGTTGAGCAATTTATAACCACATTTATAACTGTACAACTATACTTCCTTAAGGTAGATGGGTACTCAAACATTTTTTCCATAGATTTTCTTTATTTTTTTCAGGAAAGTTTCCTTATTATAGTAGCATTGAAATACAAAAAAATAAAAAAGGGGTGTCACCGTGCTTGCTTTTAAAATATCTTACATCAAAATAATCAAATATGTCTAATGAATATATAGGGGAAAACATGTATTTTGATGTTTTTTTTAAAACTATTCCATAGATTTTTTTTCTTTTTTACTCATCTGTTAGCTATTTGAACATACTATAAAAAATACAAAGAAAATACAAAGAAAAATGGGGGTCACTGACTTTGTTTTATAAATTTATAAAATGATAATTTTCATAGTGATTTCTATGTAAAATATTTTTATCAGATTATCTCCCTTTTTTCAAATATCCTTTTCCAAACTATGAAATTATCAAATGACCATACTTCATGTAATTAGATAAAAACGTGTTAAATCAAGTGAATGTAGGTCTTTTGCTTTTGCATACTTCATGTTATTAGATAAAAACGTGTTAAATCAAGTCAATGTAGGCATTTTGCTTCTTGTGTCACTGATATAATATTTATTGATACATTATACAAATAAAGATATTTGCATATTTAAAAAGCTAATAACACAACAGTATAAATAAGAATTTCAAAATGGCGGAAGACTACCGATCTATCGAAGTAATATTTTCGCATTTTGTTTTATTATTTTGATTTTTGTTGTGAAATTGGATTTTTAAAGTTCTATATTGACATACAAATCCTCATCTTAACCCCACTCAGTGTCGTTTCCCCCCAAATCCATTCAAATTTTAATATTCAGGAATATGAAAGATTTTTTAGATCACATAAGTAGGTATATACGTACAATTATAGACTATTATCTCGGTGCTATCAAATAATAAACAAAACCAAAAACAACAAGAATATGTGTCTAACGGACACAATGCCCCGCCTCATAAAAATTTTGAACAATGCTATATTTCGTGATCAGTAAAGCATGAAGTTGGTGGCATGGGTATATTTTAATTATGATTTTTGTTTAATCATACCCTAATCGGTATTTAATTTAATGGGCGTTTAATGATAATAACATACAACCTTAAAAAAAAAGAAACTTAAACATTTGGATAAACCTCAAACTATCCCCTTTTTTCTGTGATCAGTGAAGCATGAAGTTGGTGGCAATGGTAAATATTTATTGTTATATGTTTATTTATATCCTAATGTATATTTCTAAAAGTTTCATGATAATAGCATACATCAGTCACAGAAAAGAAACTTCAACCTGAGGTTAAACCTCACACTGCATCCTTTTTTTCTGTGATCAGTGAAGCATGAAGTTGGTAGCAAGGATAAATTTTTATTATGATTTTTATTTAATTATATCCTAATGTGTATTTTTATAAAGTTTCATGATAAAAGCATACATCCTTCACAGAAAAAAAAACTTCAACCTAAGTGTAAACCTCGTACTACCCCCTTTTCGTCCATGATCAATGAAGCATGAAGTTGGTAGCGAGGATAAATTTTCATTATGATTTTTGTTTAATTATACCGTAATGAGTAAGCTCCACGTACCAAGTTATTTTTGTGTGGATCTAAGTGGAGATAATTTTAATTAGCATATAAATATCCTCTTTCCACATTTCAATTAAAATTATCCCCTCTTTAACAATATAAAACTAACTTGGAATGGGAAGATAACCGACTGATTTTTCTTATTGGATTTCAACTGTAACACGTGTAAAGGGCAGTTTATATCCTTTAAGATTTAGCAATTACCATCACATTTGTATTCCAGTTCATGCATATGCTAATGCAATATAAATGCAGATGCAAACACAAGTAATATTGTAGTAAAAGTGTCTGTACATCTTGTTAAATTTTGAAACTTCCGGAACACAAATTAACCCGGAAGTCGCATTTTTAACACAAATATATTACTTTTCAAAGAAATAATTGAATGTCATAATCGAAAGACCTTATGTTTAGAATTGCATTTTATCATGAATTCTTTGTGTGACATAACGAACCTGCAGTCGAAATTGTCTCAAACAAATTGACTGACCCACGTAAAAGTTATTCAGATACTAAAAGAAGGAGGAAGAATACACTAGTGAAGTTTTAGCCATTTAAATCACAACTAAGATATTGAATATTAAATATACATTTGTTGTTTTCTTTGAGAAAATGAGTACTGATTAAATCTCAGTATTAATAAAACGTTTAATTGATGCAAATGTCAGTGCCAGTTGAAATGACAACAATGGCGCTATCACAAAATATAACAATAAGTAAATAGTGGAAGCGAAAACCGATGTAACGTATTGTAAATGTCACTGGAATAGAGGATAAATTGGTAGAGGCTGGAAATTTAGCCTTCTGTACCGCTTCGGAAGGCTGTTCTTTCTAGAAAATCGCCGTGCGCGGTCCCGGCTTATGAATAGGCCCGCAGCATCCTCTGAGCTTGGAGTATGAGTCTTCCAAACAGAGGACCCCGAGGGAACCCCGGGATATTGAAATAGGATCTAGTATCTCTGGCTTGCGGGGTGTGACCCCTCCTAAACGGAGGCTGACCCCGAGGGTCCCGGGATATAGAAATAGGACCCATTCCGTGTTTTTTCGGGATTAATAAATACACAACCCATCTTTCGGATGGGATGTAAACTCAGGTCCACGTGTTGGAAGAAATGCCATGCTTCCTGCAAGTTAAAGAACCCTTGTAGCAAGCT
>MJUU01003566.1:50963-66985 GCA_002080025.1 Modiolus philippinarum | reverse complement strand
TAAAACCTTTGTTTAATTTAAGCTCTGCCATAAAAAAGATGGTCAGAATTTTAAGGTAATAGAACATTTTGATGAAGTCATGCGTTCTGAAAAAAAAGAACATTGTTTGAAATGGAAGTTATTTGTAGACACAGTTTGTCAGGTCTTCCATGTGGCACATACTAGAAGTGTCTACGGATAGAGCAGATTGCAATATATAAAAAAGAGACGCATAATGTACAAATTTCATGCCGAAGATTGTCATTTTCTCTGCCGCTCTATATACATATGAAAATAAAAATGCTATCGATTAACTGGTGTCTGTGAGTCAAGCACATCACAGTAAATGAAAAAAAAGTGACTCGCAATCTTCGAATTCCACGGGGGAAGATATTGTAATTTTCGCTGAAGCATTAAATTAATGAAAACAAAAAAGAGTCTTTCGTTTATATCCGTCGAATGATTCTCTTATTTGGAGAGAAAATTTAGCTCTGTCATTTACTCTGTCATTTATAACTTGACTAAATTCATGAGTGTAATTGTATCTTGACACAATGCAAATAATTTGGATTAAAAAAAATTAGAGTTCTTTCACCTTGTATCATTATGAAAAAGAAAGGAAATGGGGTAAATGACAAGGAGACAACATCCCGTTTCCAGGTTAAACAAAACATCTAGGGGTCACCATATGGTCTTCAACAAATACTTGTTGCTTTATCAAATGTTAAGTTTTGGCTTTCCTGTTTAGATCGTATTTGTAATTTGTCTCTATCAGCTTTTGTACATATTTCGGTTCATAGATTTCTTAATGTTTTAATTCGATCTGCACTGAAGAGCAAATAAGTTGTTGAAATGCGCATATGGCATATGAAGAAAACTAAATTCACAGTAACTTCGGCATTTTGTTATTTGAGAAAGAAGTGTTTTGCCTATTTCAGTTAGTTTAATGTCTTTCAACTTTGTCCACAAAACGGATACTTAAGTAGAACATTTGCTCAAAACTGCAATTTTTTTATTTACTTTTAAACATAATATATTGTCTAAAGTAAAAGTATTAAAAAAATTAAAAAAAAAACAAAAAGCAGGACTTTTTTGTTTGATAACAGTATTTTTCATTGCTGTGTCCGAAGTTGTATTCTACAATCATCTGACGGCTCTCATTCCTGTATTCCAATTAATTCATAAATCTTTTAAAATAGGTGTATTAATAAATATGCTTTGAAAAGACTTAACACAGAAATTAAAACGAAAAGCAAAATGAGTATTTGAACATTACAACATTTTGTTTTATCCTATATAAGTTAGAATGCGAATGGGTCGTGTCGACTAAGAACATTTATCCGAAAAACAGTTTGTCATTTTAATCTTAAAAGGAAATCATTGTTTACATCGATACTGAAAAATGTAAGAAATTAAATTACCACTGCATTTTTTTAAAAAGAAAAAAAAATAGAAAATTAGTTACGAGAAATAAAGTTTTAAACTTTTGTTTCGTAATTAACTTACCATTCTGGAAAAATTCTTCAGCGCTTGAAAGAATTAAAATTCACATCTACGCGTTCACATCACGACATTGAGCACAGACTCCAAAGGTAATGAGCCTATGTTCATGGTAAACAATTATATCACAGTGGTCTCAATTGACTGTAAATATTCAAACTTTTAGATATAAATTCGTCAATACCACATATGGTCATTTGTAATTGAATTATTAACTACATAAACGGCGCTCAGGGCATATCAACATTAAAATTCATTATGGACAGGTAATTTTCCGTCAACGTTGACCAAACAATGAAAATTGTGATGTTCTGGTGGGATGATGAAGGCTTTTATAGGTTTTAATCAAAGTACATACACATGATACAATTAGTACATGTAGATATCGATGCTTTGTAGTTTTTCATTGAATTGATATGATTTGATATTTGAAAGACCATTATGTGGATTGTACACGTTTTATGAACCCATGTGAGTGATTAGCTGTGCTTAACACAGAAATTTTTTTTCAATACATTTCCGTTGAACAACAAAATACGGGATAGGGTGGATAAAAGTCATCGTACATTTCGCTGTAAATGTAAACTCATCTGCAATAATAAAAGTTTCCATTTCTTTTTGTTTCAGGATTTCAATATTTTTTTTCAGAATATGGATTTATAAATTACAAAGTGTATAGAAAAAATTTCATATCATGCAATATTGTAGATCATCTGACAGCCTAAAATTCATTCATTATTTACTATTGACTATCGCCAAGTGCTATATTTAATTTGATTATTAACATTTCTTTGGGAGTAGAAATCAGATAGTTCCGATTAAGATGCCCCTGAAAAAACATGTGATGGCTCATCATTTGCTAATTTATAACTGTTCCCCATCATCGACTGATTGTTTTGACTCTTTCTTGATCATAAAAAATGTTTTGTTTTGAGAAGCAGTAAACTCATAAGTCCCGTATGGTCCGAAATAAAGATTCAGCATATAACAATATCGTAGAATAATGTCTTGTCAGTGTAAATAGAATCAAAACGCTTGGACGACTAAATTTACTATATCAAAGTTAACAAGTAATAACTGTGTTCGCAAAGCGAAACACAAAAGTCGCCCAAACCTCCCATGGATCGCCACCCTAACAACTTTTTTATTCGAAAAATATGTTCTACACTTCATACACAACCTTCCTGTCAAATTTCAAGAGATTTGGAGCACTTTAATTGTCCCGCCTTTTTTCAGTTTCCATGGCAACGGCCGCCATTTTGAAAATTTTTCACCTCAAAATATGGTCTACACTTCCTACACAACTTCTCTGTAAAATTTCATGCAATTTGGAGCACTTTGAATTTTCCCGCCTTTTTTGTGTTTCCATGGCAACGGTGGCCATTTTGAAAATTTCAGGACTTGAATGCACATCTTGGGATGGGGATCCATCTTCCGGTGAAGTTTGGTCAAGATTGGACCAATGGTCTCCGAGTATTTGGTGGGACAAGTTCATGGCCGGAAGAAGAAGAAAAAGAGGAAGAATAATAATAATAATAAGAAACGGAGCAAAAACAATAAGTCGCCAAACTACGTTTGGGCGACTTAATAAAGGATAGGGCTTTGACGTGACAATTTTCCTAAGTTGTGTAAAATTTCTAAAGGTTAAACTAGTTCAGGTAGAACTACTTGGTGGCAAGTGAACTACATTTAATACTCACTGTTTTGGTGTTATATATTTGGTATGTTGAACATGTCGAACTTTGAGGTGATTGTATTGACTCACTGTACGATGAAAGAGTAAATAAGGGACGCAATTCACCACCACCACCAAATGAAGCAAAACAGATACCACAATAGAGAGATTGGACAGATATAGCATCAGCTGACACAAAACGACATTTTTGTGCATTAACATTGAACATCGTTTCGAAATTATAAGAATCACAAAATTTCCCCAGAGTGTCAAATTCATTGCACAAATAACAAAAAATATTCCAATATCCTTTATATGCCATAAGTCGATGGTCTCTAAGTGAAGTGCACCCCACTTCTAACAAGGTGTTAAAATACTTAAAATTGCCTTTCATATAACACTTTCGGATTAGCTTCGTTCTAGGAAAACATTTCAGATTTGAAATTAAAGATGATTTATTGAATGTGCATCCTGATGAAACGGCATCAGTTTTCAATTGTTCAATATTGTACAATATGCTGAATACTTTTTGTGTAGGACACCCAATTTCATATTGCCAAGGCCGAAACACCGGAAAAAATCCGACTTCCTTATCCTCTGAGTATAGTTTTGGTAGAGTATCTACACTGTCCAATGCTGCTGTGTTATTATCAGTGGGGTCATATGTTCCTATTTCATATCCTATTTTACAATAAACTGTAGTAATAAAGTAAGAATACTGGTCTCTTTCATTGATATAGCCAGCATAATGGAGGTCCCTCACTATTTCTGAAGTTTCGTTTATATTACAAAGAAAACAATATTTGTTCTTGTAAGGGTATGTACTTTGATCAAATGGCTTAGAGTCACACAAACTTGAGATATTGCTTTCATTTGTGATACAAGCTGACACTACTTCAAGCATTCCATTCGGAGGATTACACATGTAGCAAAATATATTTCGGAACATACCAAATGGTTGGTCTATCGCCATACATGCCTGTTCAATAGACGTTTCTTCTTTAACTAGTGTTCCTGTTTGATTACAACGAGAAATGATATCGGGAGTATTTTCCTTACAAGCTTCGTCAAAATTATCGTGGACAGCAAACAGAGAACAACTGTTTTGTATGGCTAATTCTGATATTTCTTTGATCGAATTTAGAAAATTGAAATCTGTATTTAATTTGCAAGCAGACGATAAATACCACAAATCTAAGTTACTTGCATCATTGTTGCACTGGGAACAGTAAATGTTGTCGTACGTCAAGAACGTGTCCAATGACGTCACTGGCAAAGCTGCCATTCTTTCCGTTACATTGCGATCAACTTCACATTTAATGCGAACATCTTCAGGAGACAAGGCAGGACAGTTTTCTACAACACTATACCGGTTGGTCAAATTTGAATTAATGGGGTCTTTATATTTATTAATGAAAACATAATCCTTGCAGCTTCTTTCATGCATGTTTAGCAAGACATCTGGACAACAGTCTCCGTATCGTACACATTTAATGTGACAGCTACAACTCGGGCAAAATTGCAATTTTGTGTTGTTTTTTGAAACTTCAGATGTTGCTTCGGTCTTTTCACATTGTTTGGTTCCACAGAAATAGTGATACTGTTCAAGAGCTTCATGGATTATACTGTCATTTATTCTAAGCCCGTCAGTGATTACAATTGAGACTATAGTCACGATATTTAAATAATTCATCATTACGGACATTCAGCAGCTTTCTAAAAAAGAATTAAATAATTATTGAGATTATACACATTATACCCAATATAAAAATTTAATCATGAATATATTTAAAAGACTTAATCGTACTTTGAGGTATGAGTATTGTTGAACGCGTCATGATGACTCCAAGATGAGGAAGTGTTGTTCCATTGATAACTTTTACAATGTATTTGTAGAGAATTTGTCTCATGTGCATTCACTCCATATCCTTTCATATTTTATTTTGATGAATAATTTTATTTATAAAAGTGATAACGTTAAAGAGGGTTGCTTTGTCTATTGTGCTTTTAATCTGTGTTTACTCTTATAAATCTCAATTGATGACACAGTATTTACAAGCTTAATATGATCTAAGCTGGGAGCTTGTCGTAGCTAAATACTAAAGATACTTTTACAGGTTGAGTACGACCTTAGTCAGGGCTTAGGCTCCTGCTATGAAATTGTTTTCATATTCAATCTGTAGCGAAGAGACATTATTTGTAGAACTTTTTAAGTGGAATTCTATGTAAAATTCAAAACTCCGGCGGCACATCAGTGAAATTAATTTTCTTTTCTTGTTGATTTTTTTCAAAAAATATATCTAGTTGTTTACTAATCGCATATTCCAAAATTAAAGCATGTGCTACAACAGGTAAAGAGGTGGAATTGACGAATTGACGGAAAAAATCCTCGATTATTCTGTTATATCAATTATGACATGTTTGGGTATTTGTATCCGAGAGGAATGTGAAATTCACAGCTATGTATTGTGTAAACACACTTAAAGTTGTGTGTATAAGAGGACCAAATTATTTCCCCTCTTTTAAATATTTTGATGTAGAATGTACAATAGGGGAGATAACTATAAGGATTTTAAATGCTAATATAACAAAAACGACAAACACTTTTGAAAAAAATATTTATTGCTAATGAATTTGCTTACAAACACACATTAAGATGAGACCAAAATTTTCGAAAATAAAATTTCACATGAACCACTCCTACTTTAATATATTTTAAATTTTATTTGAACCTACTTAATGACGCTGAAACTGTAAAATTTCATTACTTTTCAGGTTTTCAAAATATTATCTTTATCACGAAAGACCATTGTTTTAATCGGTCAAATATTTAAATTTAATATATACATAAATGAAATGTAGGTTGATCATCTTGCGATTTTTTTGTGCCACAGGTTAAAGATTTTACTTCAAGTACCCACTTTCCTTGTCATTTAAATTAACAAACTGGTTACCACAAAAGTCAATTAATTTTAATGACGTTAAATTAAGTGTAAATAAAATTCTTTACACAGAAAACCAAATTAATTTACATTTTAAAACGTTTATTGACGTTTGTGCAACCAAGTCCAAAACCATAATGTATAATTAAACAGGTTTAAAATAAATTGTTAGTCACTTACCACTATACGAGCACACCATGGCAGTAAAGTGCTGGAATTCACGCCAAGGTATTCGTCGAGTGTTGACCGCGTTCTTCAAAGCCATGTAAACTTTAATGGTAATACGTTACATGTAAGTTATTATCGATAAATATTTAATATCTAAATCTTCGTAACATCTAATTTCACTGGGACACGTATGTCCATTTATTATTTAATTATTTACTACATGAGTTGCACTTTAGGCGTTGATATGATAGATAATATAACATAAACAACAACAAATATTGCCCTCTGCCATATTTCAATGAAAATTTCCGCATCTATTTTGATAAACTGATATTCTGCTTAGGTGATGATTGTCCTTAAGGTAGTTGCTACTTTTAAACAAAAGTAATGAAAATTTCATAAGTTAATTATTTTCTGAATTAGTAGGACTTAATGAAAGGTTAACAATAAACAAAAAAAAGAAATAAGGCGGGAAATTTCCATTTCAGGTTTTCCATAGGCTTTGTCTAGAAATGTGCAAGTCTTGAAAATCGAGTCAAGGATTTATTTGACATTTTGTCTGAAATTGCTTCAAGTACATGCTTTTATGGGTGTTCAATGGAAAATATTTTAAACGCTATGGTATGGAAACAGACAGAGGAGTCCTTGACCAAGAGTAGTAAATCAAGGCTTGTAAATTACCTTTTGGGCATTCTGAAATATATTTTGAAGTTAGCATGGTATAAATTGCATTTTTCATTTTTTTTTTAATTTTTATTTATTTTTCTTTTTTCTTTTTTATTTATTTTTTTTTTTTTTGGTAACATAGCATTTTGGTGAGACAATTCGTGTTAATGGCAATAAATGTAATTTTACGTTGTAGTATTGGAGTGTTCAAAGGTCAGATTATCACAATGAAAAGGAATAGAAAATATAATTTTTTAAACTTTTATAAAAGTATTTATGAACAAAAATTTGAAAAATAGAATATACTAGCCAATTTTTTATATGAATATCTCAAACAAAATTTGGAAATAGGGACATTTTCTTATATTCAAGAATTTTTGAAAAAAAGGCAAATTGTAAAATAAAAAATAAGTGATCATAATTTGTAAAATTCTACTTTACGATTAGATCTTTTTAACAAAATTATATCCGAAGATGCTAAAAATTCAAACACTTTCTCAAAAAAAAATTTTTTTTTTGCTTTGCTCATCAACATAAAAAAAAGTTCATTACAACTGAGGACAGGGAACTCATAACTCTGTTAAAAATTTTACTTGCTTGTTTGCTTTTATTTGCTAATGTCACAAACTTCTGTTAGTTTATATGACAAAAATGCTTGATTTGATTTCATTTAATTTGAGTTTCACATTACTATTAATGGTTGTCAATGCGCTTTACTGAGCTCGACTTAAATTGAATGAGATTACAAATTACATGCATTTGAACATTCATTCATCAAAAGATGAATTTAATTCCGATTATCACAAATGCATGCAAAACGACAATTTGCACGACTGAAATACACGTTTGTCGATTTCTACATTTTTCAAGCAATGACCGATGTTTTTCTTTCGTATACTTAAATAATCTATTTGCTTTCTAGTGCGAAAGTATTTGTGTAAGTTTTGAAAGCTGTATTTAAGTTTTAAAGAAACTGACCATAGGGTCACCATGCGAGTCATGTTAAACATTCGGAAGAACGCTGAAAATCGGCATACCATAATACACCTGTCATAAGACAGGGCATAAAAAATGTTAAATTGGGACTTGAAGCCAGCAACCAAAAATTTTGATTTTGAATGTCAACGATACAGTCAGATCTGAGCCTTTCCAATGCTTAGTCATGAACAGTGAACAGCCACAAAGGAAAAAAGGAAATTACACCACAACCCAATCTTATCAAAATTAGATCTACCAATTGTTCCTTACAGTCACTGCATGGAAAATGGAAGATCCCGTTTTACTGTCAGTTGTATGACCTTTGACATCAACCAGTGAGAAACCAGTCTTCGTGATTTTGAAGAAATTAAACTTCCTGATAAGAGCCGAGGACTTCGAATGAATTTTCGAAATAGAAAGTAAAATTGGATATTGTTAGATCTTCCATGTAGTGACTGTAAGGAACAATTTGTAAATCTAATTTTAATTAGATCGCACCAAATTGATGCTTAAATTAAGGGGGGATCTTTTCTAGAAATCCGGTATTAGGAATTTGATGTAGTTGAAAATACAAAAAACACCCAAGAATTCCGGGATATTTTAAGAGTTTGGAAAAGGACTCAAAATCTTATTTCAAAGTATCTCTCGTTTAGCACAATCACTGTTATTGCAATGCTATTTAATTTTTCTGTAAAGCACACAAAGTCGCCATTTCCCGTAACGGTAAAATGGCAAAAACCTAAAACGACGCCAAAAAAAACAGCGACCTCATAGTTGATTAAAGCTTCAGAAAAGAAAAAAATAATATTGTGATTTGTTTTGAAGCGTTCAAATCATTACAATTACCTTTTAAATAACATTTTACATAAAATTATAACTTACTGCCTTGATGTCATACAATTGGTATGGTGAACATACTGGATGTTGAGATGATTGTATTGAATCACTGTAAGACGACAATACAAACAAAGAACGTATTCCGCTACTTGGGTCACCTACAGAGCGCACACACATAATGCAATACAGAGTTTCAAGAGTCATTTCGTACACTGAAACAGTCAGACAATCTATATCATGTGTATCAAAAAGCGCAAGAAAAATAAGGTCATAGCAAAAACTAGCTTCATTATCAATTTCATTGCACATATAGCAAAAAATATTCCAATATCCTTCATATGCAATAAGTCTATCGTCCCTTAGAGAAGTGCATCCCTTTTCTATCAAGGATGTTTTATGATCTACAGTGCTTTTGCTTTTGCATTTCCGAATCAATTGCGTTTGAGGGAAACATTTTAGATTAGATGTCCAGATTGATTTACTGAAAGTACATCCTGATGAAATGGCATCAGCTTTTAACTGTTCAATATTGTAGAAAATGCTAAATACTTTTGGTCTTGGACATTCAATTGAGTATTGCCATGGACGGAAACCCTCAACTGGAAGCCAAATATTATCATCCCTTTCGTATTTTGTTGGAAGAATATCTTCAATACCAAATATTTCTGTTTTATTATCTAAAGGTTGATATACACCCATTTTGTATTCCCTTCTGCAATAAGTTGTGAATATGTAGTAAATGTATGGAAGCAAATCATTCCTATTCCAATCAAAGTGGATGTCTTTCACAATTTCAGAAGTTTCATTCACATTACATAGAAAACAATACTTGTTCTTGTACGGGTACGTACTTTGAACAAATGGCATAAGGGTACATAGACTTGAAATCTCGCTGTCATTTGTTAAACATGATGACACTACTTCAAACATCCCATTCGGAGGATTACACATATAGCAAAATATGTTGCGGAACATACCAAACTGTTGGTCTATCACCATACATGCCTGTTCAATAGACGCATTTTTTGTCAAATAGGTTCCCGTTTGATTACATCTAGAAAATATGACGTTTTTATTTGTTCTGCATACGTCATCAAACCCATCATGGAATGACTTTACGGAACAGTTGTTTCGTAAAGCGAGTGCAGAAATTTCATTAACCGAACTTTCAAAGTTGAAATCTGTGTCAACATCACAAGAAAAGGCAATCTGCCACGCGTCTAAGGTTCTTGTATCATTGTTGCATTGAGCACAATAGATGTTGGCATATGTTAAAAAAGTCTCTAATGACGTCATATGGGGCATTTTTATTTTTTCTGGAACACTGTGGTTGGTTTCACATTTCGTTCGAACATATTTTGATGACGACTCTGGACATTTCTTGACAATATTGTATTGGAAATAGTTGCCGTTATTATGGCCATTGTCTATAATTTTAGTTTCTATGCAACCTCTTTCTGTAAGTTTCAGTAAGAAATCAGGACAGCAATCTCTCTGTTGCAAACAGTTGGGAGCACAACTGCATCGCGGACAAACAAATGACAACGGGTTACTCTCTATTAAGTCATTTTTAGCCGAGTCTGTTCCACAGCTTTCTGTCCCACAAAAAATCTGAAGTTGTTCATTAGCTTCATTTAAAATGTTGTCGTTCAATTTCATTCCGAAACTCAATTGAATGAAAACAGAGAGGACGATACTATAACAGCGAAACATTTTAGGCATATTAATACGCTCTGAAAAAAGAAACATAGTTCAAAATGAAAGATGATCTATGATCGGTAACAATTAGCTAATATTGTTTTAACTGCATAAGTTTCCTAAGGCAGCAAATAACAAAAAAACGAAGTTGCAGTTAATTTAGATGAAGAATGGCAAAAGTAAACTTTAAAAAATAATCGAAAGTATATACCTTCACTTGGTATTATCATGAAATGTACGAAATGACAATAATAATAATAATAAAGCTGTCTACTAAAATATATATACCTAAGTTAAAAGGTCTAAAATACATACAAATGATGTCTTGAATTAACAAATATTTTAAGCCGTTCACTTTCAAGTTAAACGTTGCCTTTTCACACAAATACATGCATCCAAAATTAATTAGAACACCATATTAACCCACGTCTTTATATTGGTTAAGAAAATTAACCTATCTGTTAACTGAATTAAGTTACTGCTCATCTATAATTTATGTTTTCTAATCAACGTTTTTGGGATTAACAAATGACAGTTTACACTTTTAATTAATTACTTTAATTTAATCAATAACCATCAAATGCACCAAAACCCACGGATATCAATATATGCTATATATTTCATGTTAAAAATTGAAATGTTGTCACGTTCAGTATTTTAATACTAGAATATTAATTGCATTCTGGTACTCCTGGGAAAATGATCTGTTGATTCAATCACATTACATGTATTTATGTTAAATATTTTGCAGTAGATTCTGGTGAAACGCAAATCCTACGGGTCTCGTAAAATAGTTTAATTACAAAAATTTCTCCCGAGATGAAATGAAAATTAAATGGATGTAATTGCACATTAAGAGGAACGAAAAATGTACTACAAAAGCAGTTTTTGCGATAATTACTTTATTTGCCATGTTTACCATCTGACACATAACTTATTCTAAAATTTACATTTACAGGTTAACGGGTGACATGCGTGGAACTTTCCATGCCTAAATTTCCAGAGCGCTTAATGATAATAACGTATCATAAGTGACATCTCCTTGAAACATTCACAACTTGGTTCTATTTAGTGCTGGGTATTGAATGATACCAAGCTGCCCCAACAAAGATTATTGATACCTGTTATATTACCAACCAATATTACCCTCTTTAATAGTAATGTCTTCCCAATACTCATCTCTGGCCAGGTATTTCGAAACACTACGTAAACCATATTCAGGACTCGTATTTCGCAGTTCGACAATAATTTTAACTTGTTTGTTTATTTATGCTTACACGAACTACCTCACAGCACTCCTTATTTTCATATTTAAAATGTATTCTGTCGTATCAAGACACTAGATGAGCTGAGAGGGAGGGCGTTTCCCCTCCCACAGCCAGCCATGTAACTAAAGTCCTACACATGGTCGAAAGGTCAAAATTCACTGTTTTCCCAACTTGGTACCTGGAAATTTGTGCCATAACTGTCCACCTGCCAATATTCTGCCAATAATTTTTTCTCCTATTTTTTCTCGTATCAAAATATCTTAACAAAATAAACATGATCACCTACATAAGCTGAGCATGGAAAAAGGAAACCCCCATATTCTCACAGCCCAGGTGGATAGAATCCACTAAAAAAATTAGTATATCTGGGCCAAGAAAATATGGCCGTTAATCTACACTGGTACCGTAAAGAGAATTAGAATAAAAAATCAACAGTATAAGAACTGAAGTACTAATTTCAGGTTTGCAAAATTTATGCATAACTTAATTAAATAAGGTCTTTCCCACTACAGTGGAAAGACATTATTGTATTTCGTTTGATTATTATTATTCTTCGAAATATGTCGATTTCTCAGAATTATCGGATTTCGATGAAATTTGGTTTCAAGGTAGCTTTCATGGTCCTGATTACAAATGGACGGTAAAAAAAATTCTATGAAAAATTTTGTTACCGTGTTATCTCGGAAACGATAAAAAAACTTATGAAAACATTATATTGTAAAAATGTTCCTCTCATTGAGATCTTCATTTGATTCATTGAGCGAAAACTGTGTGAAGAACCGTTTTTGAGTTATAGCCCTTGACGCGTTTCCGTAAATTGGTTCAAATTGAGTACCAGGTTGAAGGTCATTAGTGACCTTTGACTTTGACCTTTGACCTTGTTAGCAGATAAACTCGGAAACCTTAATACACTGTTGTGAACCCGATCGGTGCAGAATTCGAGTTCACCGGTGCAGCGTAACCAAGATGGAGGACAGTGTCATTCGTGTTGGTAAGCTCATTTATATTTAAGTTTTACTCATTAGTACTTAATTAATTTCTCTTGTTTTTGTTATTTACTTACACTTTCATAATTAAAGTTTATAATCGTTTTACTCTTGAAATCATCAGACGCAGTTTACTGTGAATTAAAGCCATCACAAAATGTGTTTACCATCGAAAACGTGTTTGAGGCGGGGGAGTCGGCCTTTTTTCACCAAAGAAACTTTTGTTTTAATGATTTGATAATTATATGATATCTCATTATTGATCTTTTATTGGAAACCTCTAAAATATGGCCCAAAGGAATCATTTTCGCCACTTTTTAAGGATCATTTTTTTGTTGGGCTCAACGGTGTAGATCTTCGATAATTGAGCAAATTTCACCTGAAAAGTTAACTGTGTAGACTAGAAATCGTTGTTGATTTTCCAAAATCGGAAAACGGTTTAGACTAAAAATGGAATACGGTTTAGATTATAAATAGAAAAAAGTTTAACCCATGTATATTGAGGAGATACCATACCTCCTGTGAACTCGTCTACTGTAATCTCGAAAATAGATGCCCTAGCCTGCATTAATGAATTGATGTCCGAATACATATGCATCCACTTTGAAGCGAATTTCCTTTCGGAAAGGACGTATCACGGAGTACAATTCGTTTGTCATAAATATTTCTCTACGTAAATTTTTGAAGTATGATATTTATGATAATGGTAACTCAAAACTACATAGTTGCTTAACAATTTGAAAGCTTGTTGATGAAAAATGGACTTGTCAGTGCACTTTTATTCATGAAAAATATCGATGGATTTTATCTTGAAAGCTTCGTTTGAATCGCTTCAAACGCTACACATTTGTTATGGTTTTGAAATCTGTATTTTTCTTCTTTATTCAAAAGTTTCATTTTGGCTTTCCCTATTATCTTTTTAAGTTTGTGTCGTACCAGAATTGATCGAAATTTAAAGTCTGTATACTTTACGATGGAAAGCATTTTAATGGGAATCACCTGATAAAAATATGCTACAAAAAGCCAGTAAATGAAGTAATAACAAAACGACTTCTATCTTGTTATTCGGTTATAGCTATGAATATAGTATGAATAATAACAAGAAAAATCAACCGACAACTGCTTACTTGCCATACTCAAATCTTTAATTCACTGAATCCATAAAAAGAAAGAACTGTTCAAAATAAACGAAAAGGGATGCACACTTTCAGACACAACACTGTGGCTCATGACAAGATTTGACTTCTTCGGAAAGTGTGGTGAAAAAATACCATAAATTTACTAAGTCGTTCAACAGGGAACAGATGTTTGACCGAAAAGAGGAGACGCAGTTTAAGATCCAAACCTATGATCAAGTGACTCTGGTGTGTGGTGACTTTGCAAAAAAAATAATATTATGATGCACACCACGAATGAAAGTGCAAAAACTGGGTTCGTTTGATAAGCAGGAAGAAGCAGTTGTATGTCGGAATTAAGGACTCCAATACCATATAATTACATTTCCACTAGATCGACGTATTATCAATTTTATCTTAGTTCCTATATATATATATGTGTGTGTGATAGGATCAATTAACCTAGCACATGTGTATTTGTTTGCCAATGTACAAGAACCTAAAGAAGTCGTAATGGTCCACAGATGGTACCATATAAAATGTCACAGATTCAGATTTGCATAAAATATTGCTGCAGTTAACGTATTATTTTACCATCGAACCCGACGTAAAACTCCCATGAATCCACTGAAGCATTATAAATGTGTAATTGCGCAGAGATCTATTTAACTCACCAAGAGTTATTGGGAAATTAGCTTTCTCTAATTTCTAGCAAATTTAACCAACGCCTGACCGATGTGATAAAAATATTTCTCGTCTCTAGTGAGAGAACAACTCGCATGGAATTTCCCGCCAAATCTATTCGGAACAAAATCCTCGGTGTATAACATTTTGTCGTTAGAGAAACATTTTCTACGACTTAAACACGTTAATTATGAAATTTCTCACATCTTGGTAAATAAATTTTCAAATGTTTAAAAAATCGGCAAGCCTCGTTTTCAAACATTTGCAAAATTTATTTAACTCGATGTAAGAAATTTCATAATCAACTTAGTTCTCGTTGTAAAAACTATATTTCTCTAATTTCTAGTAAATTTTATTAACGCCTGACCGGTGTGATAAAAATATTTCTCGTCTCTAGTGAGAGAACAACTCGCGTGAAATTCCCGCCAAATCTATTCGGAACATAAACCTCGGTGTTTTACATTATGTCATTAGAGAAAAATTTTCTACAACTTAAACACGTTAATTATGAAATTTCTCACATCTTGTTAAATAAATTTTCAAATGTTTAAAAACTCGGCAAACTTCGTTTTCAAACATTTCAACTTAGTTCTCGTTGTAGAAACTATATATACAGTTTCAAGTGACCTAGTGAATTACTGATAGGAAATAATATTTTTGGTATGTTAGTCGGCTATTTCATGTTAGTAGTACATCGCCACAAGACTTACATAGTGATCATAGTGGGTCAGTTTCCTAAGTGTTTTAGTAAATATTCGAGGAAAAAGACCGGGTGGTAAATTAAAATCTTACTCTGTGTGTCGCCTGCGACGAAAGTGAGACCTAGGCGTACAAAGTATGACGACAGAGGTGACGGCGTAAACTTTCATGTCAAGTTTTTGTGATTATGTCGGTTTCTCTGTAATTATAAGCGTTAGGTCATTGATATTTTGTATGTAGGTTGATTTTTGATAAGACATGACAGCGTCTTACATATGAGTTTTTAATGTTCTTCAACTTCACGGTCCAATGATCACATTAATTTTGCATGATAAGGTAAGTTGCTCAGAAATTTGGTATACGGGTTAGTCTTGGGAAGTGTATGAAAGTCTGTCCTTTTGCTTTTATCAGAGACATTAATTTAATGGTCTAGTGAACATGTTAATTTTTTCTTATTATGTCATTTCCTCAGGAACAATTAATGCTAGATCAATAATATTTGGTTATTGGGTTGGTTTCGGGTAGTATATGGCAGTCTTTTGTATGGCTTTGTCACTGAAACCAATTTAATCGTATAATGAGCATGGTCACTTTTTCTCATGGATATTTGGTATGAAGTTTGATGTTGGGAAACAACAGACTGTCACATGATTTTTGTCCTTGACCTCAATTTCACGACAAACGACAAGGATCACCTTCAGTTTTTTCGTTTTTCTCTTATGATTCAACCTAACTACATATTCCTTGCACGAATAGTTATTTGTGGTCCAAAACGATACTTTGAAGCTGGAGTTAGAAATGAACTAGTTGCACCTCTTTTACGGGAA
>MJUU01003566.1:28462-50475 GCA_002080025.1 Modiolus philippinarum | reverse complement strand
GACACCAGTTTTCAGGTCTCTAAAGACTTTTTGCTGTTTGTATATAATTAATCTAAACCGTATCCCCTTTTTAGTCTAAACCGTTTTCCGATTTTGGAAAATCAACAACAATTTCTAGTCTACACAGTTAACTTTTCAGGTGAAATTTGCTCAATTATCGAAGATCTACACCGTTGAGCCCAACAAAAAAATGATCCTTAAAAAGTGGCGAAAATGATTCCTTTGGGCCATATTTTCGAGGTTTCCAATAAGAGATCAATAATGAGATATCATATAATTATCAAATCATTAAAACAAAGGTTTCTATGGTGAAAAATCTTGGGAAATAGGCCGACTCCCCCGCCTCAAACACGTTTTCGATGGTAAACACATTTTGTGATGGTTTTAATTCACAGTAAACTGCGTCTGATGATTTCAAGAGTAAAGCGATTATAAACTTTGATTATGAAAGCGTAGGTAAATAACAAAAACAAGAAAAATTAATTAAGTACTAATGAGTAAAACTTAAATATAAATGAGCTTACCTATCACGAATGACACTGTCCTCCATCTTGGTTACGCTGCACCGGTGAACTCGAATTCTGCACCGATCGGGTTCACAACAGTGTAATAGATAGCTGAAAAAATATACAGCAAAAATGTTCATGATGTCAAGGCCAACATTTGTCTCATTTGGACCGAAGCTCACCGATGATTTCCTAGAGAGTTATTGCCCTTGATGTGTTTCGTAAAGTGTTTTTTTTTTTCGCGTATAACTTTTAAACCGTTATAGATAGTATGGTCAAGTAACACATCAACTTAATCAGTAAGAAGAGACCTATAATTTGAGACCAAGGTCAAAGGTCATCAAGGTCACTGGTCAAAGTCATAGCCAAATTATGGTCTTTTTTTTGTTGTAAAAATTTTAAAATGGTTAGGAGTTTTCAATTAAATATATTGGAGACAATATGGATTGCATCAAAATGTTTTCAATCATAAGAAGCACAGGGGCCGGTAACATACGATATTGATTGACCGGGTCCCATATATATGTATAAGAAGGAGAAGGGAAACAACGGAAGTCCAAAAATTATATACCACAATATTTTAAAGTCAGACGACGACAGCTTATTATGGGAATAATTGTCTCAAACTCATCCATAAGTTAGCCAAATAATTATATTTTCATAAAATATAAACTTTCTTACCTTCACTTGGCTTTAAAACATATTTTTCTCCCTTCGAAACACTGATATTATCCCGATGTAGTTTAAGCCGGCCAGTGTAGGGAAACGAAGTAAATCTCGAAATGAGAAAAAAAGTAAAAACTTTATTAGATTCCTCTCCGTATTCGATTCCCCCCTTCAGTGAGCTGGCTAAACATCATTACGACTGGATTATTTAGGTTTATAACAATAACATTATTGACCAATCAGAAGACTGTTCTCGTTTCATTCAAAATGTCGACGAATGTTGACATTCTACGTTCAGTGACACAAACGATACGCCAAGTCGCTGAAGACTGTTGAATTTGACGTTTTATGTGCGTGAATTAACATGGAACGTATTTGTGCAAATGTGGAAAGTTGTATTTAAACAAGATTTTTTCGTGAAAAGGCAAAAAACATTGATTGAAGTGGAAAAATTGTGTTGATTTCATGGCCTACTTAAACTACATCGGGACAATTTCAGTGTTTGGAAGGGAGAAAAATATATTTTAAAGCCAAGTGAAGGTAAGAAAGTTTATATTTTATGAAAATATAATTATTTGGCTAACTTATGGATGAGTTTGAGACAATTATTCCCATAAAAAGCTGTCGTCGTCTGACTTTGAAATATTGTGGTATATAATTGTTGGACTTCCGTTGTTTCCCTTCTCCTTCTTTCCTTCTTATACATATATATGGGGCCCGGTCTATCAATATCGTATGTTACCGGCCCCTGTGATAAGAAGTATCAAAAAACATAACATTGACTGGGAAAGACCTTGTAATTGTTCTCTGAACAGTTGTCCTTTTAATTTTGACTATTTTCTTTATCATTAAATGCGAGCTTGCAAAATCAGTACGACTTTATATTATTAAATCTATTTAAAATTAAAATAAAGAAAAAACTATTCGGAAAATCAAACGAAAAAGTTTGGTAGAAAAATTGTCCTGTTTGTAAAACTGTTTCAGTACAATGAACTCTTAGACCGTGTTTACACTAGGGTAAGAAGAATCGATTCAAATTAAATCGATCTTTATATAAACCGTTTCGTGTTTACAGTACATAAGGCGAAATCGATTGTAATCGGTGTATTTTAAATAGGTGCGTTTACACTATAATATAAACCGATAAGGTCTTGTTGTAGTTTGTAAACAAATAATTATTTTTAGAACGCTCTTATGCGCATTTTCCCGCGTTTGCAAAAGTCTTAATTAACAGTGTGTTAGAAAATGTTAAATAGTGTATAAAATGGAGATATCACAACAATGCACGGAGCGGTCACGGACAATCAAAAGGATACATGAGAAGAACCGACATGCGAGAATTAAATTGCTACAGAGAAAACAACAACTTCGCTTGCTACGTAATAAAAGAATGTGTCAAGGAAACGACAAATTTTTATGTTTCACCTTTTTAAACTGGCACCAAGGTCATTGAATCGTGAAATATGGGTACATCCGAGGCAAATGGATATTTATAGACACATTGCATCTTGGACACCTACAGACTGGCAAAGAAACATTCGAATGTCCAATACCACTTTCACTCATATATGCGATAGTCTGTTACCAGTCATAGAGAAAGAGACAACAAAATTTAGAGTTCCCATTCCGAAGGCAAACGTGTAATGATGACGTTGTGGCGTTTTGCTACAAATATAGAATACAGAACACTCGGACACCTTTTTGGAGTGGCCGGAGGTACTGCCTGTGTGTTATTTCAAGAAGTTACCGTTCTTCTGCCAAAATACATCAAATTTTCCCCAAGGAAGTCTTTTAGAAATGTTGTGGATGGGTATCGGGCCCGCTTGGACTTTCCACTGTTTTGTGGAGCAATAGATGGTATTCAAATACCAATTCTTGCACCGAAAGAGCATCATACCGATTATTATAATAGAACTTGTTTCTTCTCTATAATACTATAAGCTGTGGTGGACTGTAATTACAAGTTTACGAACTTTAATATAGGACAAGCTGGAAAACACCATGATGCTTATGTTTTTTCGAGAGTCTCAACTATTTGCAAAAGCTACTTCTGGAGATCCATTGCCAAGATGGACTGAGCGAATTGAAAATGTGGAAGTTCCATAGTTTATAATTGGTGACCCCGCGTATCCTTTGTTGCCATGGCTCATGAAGGCCTATCCGGGAACAATCTAACTGAAGACCAAAGACGATTTAAGTACAGATTGAGTCGTGCTAGGATGACAGTTGAGTGCGCTTTTGGACGCCTTAAAGGACGGTGGCGTTGTCTTGTTAAACGGTTATACAATGAGCTTGCAATTCGAAATTGTGAAAGCCTGTTGTACATTCATAATAAACTATCCAAAAAAAGAAACTTTACACTTCCGTGTATTTGGAACGGACTTGGAATTCGGTGTCTCATATCTTTTTAAAAAAAATCGAAACGACTGGAAATTTTCACAGAATGTTTGTTTAACCCAAAGCTTTAGTTTCGTGCAAAAAGATGAAAATTAATTTTCACAGTTTTTGAGATTCCAAAAAGTGCTTTTTTTACCCCCAAAAATGAAAAACATTGATTGCAACAAAAATTGACAAATATAAACATTACCTCGTAAAAAATTGAACCCTTTACAAAGTAAGATAACAAAATAACGCACATTTCAAAAATGTATTGCTCATTTTGATTCGATTTTTGTGACACCCATTTTTCAGTCTTCCAAACTGAAGATGTCAATAAAACATTGCATAAGCCTGAAAAATGAAGAAAACGCTTGGATGGAATTTCCTTTTTAACACAAAGATTAAAATTTTATAAAAGAATAAAGTCACAGATACGTACAAATTAAAATAGACAATATTGAAGGAGTGTAACGTTTCTTTTTTTTTTGGTCAGTATATTTGCGAAATACATGGTGATCTCTTTGATGAGAAATGGCTCTGGTGGGTATTGAATGTAAATGACAATGCAGCAGGAAACAATGCGCAGAATGAGGATGCTATTAACAATGATGCGAAGGGTATTTGCAGTGCCATTACAAACTGGCTGAAGGATAACTGAAAAACAATAAATTCAACTACTAATGTATGTTAACTTGAAAATATGAATTCAGAAATACGTTCACATGCATTTGATGGTAAAGATAACTAAATACCGAAGTTTCGTTATCATAAACTAGTTAAAACCTTTACTAAATTTTATCATCGATATAAAGACTTAGTTCATAAATACAATGCAACCTGTAAACATCTAATCATTCAGTGATTATCATGTAATTGATAATCACTGAATGTTTTTATACATAAAGTATTTTCCTAAGAGTTCTTACTGACTGCTTAAAGTAGATACATAATAATACATTATAGTTGCTTCAAAAAGTCTTGTCCGCTTTCAGTTTTTTGCTTTTAAAGACTCTTGTCCGTTTTCAAGATTCTGCCTAATATTCCCTAGAAACTCGGCAGTGGAAGTATTATGAGGACGTCTTTTCATTGTTTTCATTGTTGGGTAGACATTACCTTCGAATCCCTTGAAAGTTTTGATTTCTCTACCCTCTAGACTACCTTACCACATAATCTTATAAAGGAAAAATTCATACGTCTTATTCAATAGGCATTCAAAAAATCCGATTGTGAATATATTTGTTATAATTCCTTTCAAACATATTTTAGTAATACAAAACAAAAGAACTCAATTAATTGGACTTGTTTTGATATGATTTCAGCACTTGAATTTTTACTTCACAATATATTCATTCGTTTCGGTAACTCTATTTATCGCCAGGTCATAGGAATTCCTATGGATACCAATTGTGCACCACTTATAGCGGACCTCTTTGTACTGCTACGAATCTTAGTTTATGACCAACATCAGCAAAGACCCATCTAAACAGCATTTAATTGAAAAGTTTAACAACACTTTCCGATATTTGGATGATATTTTAACTTTAAATAATGACGACTTCAATACGTAATACGTATTATAAGGACATCTACCCTAAAGAACTTACTTTGAATAAAGCCAATTCTAACAATCATCATTGTCCGTTCTTGGACATCAATTTTGATATAACGAATGGTAAATTAGATACTAAAATTTATGATAAAAGGGATGATTTTTCTTTTCCCATAGTTAATTATCCATTTCTAGATGGCGATATTCCATTAGCACCATCAAATGGTGTTTACATATCTCAACTTGTTCGATTTGCTCGAGTATGTAATGAAGTTTGCGATTTTAATGAACGGAATCTTTTCATAACTGAAAAACTATTACATCAAGGTTTTCGTTATCATAAACTAGTTAAAACCTTTACTAAATTTTATCATCGATATGAAGACTTAGTTCATAAATACAATGCAACCTGTAAACATCTAATCAAGGCTGGCATTTCACCTCCCTTATTTTACGGTAATGTTTTACATAAGAGTAAAAAATACTAAAACTCGCCTAACAAACTTATAAAACCTTTAAATCGTCTAATTCATAAGGGTTATAATTACGATATTGTAGTCAAGTCATTACGTATGTCCTTCTTTGGTATTAACATTGATTTTTTCATTTTAACTAAACACATTCTAAATTTCTAAAATCAGTATTGCATGGACACGGGTTTATACATGAAATCAATTTGCTAAACTCCTCACAGGAAGGGATCTTGATGGAAGCTGTATACTGAGGGTACATAACTTAATTTTTCAGTTGGTAATGGGTCTAGAGCTAGCATGTCAGTTAACTGCTAGTAGTCTCTTGTGATTTCATGTTTATGTCCGTATATTTAGTTCTCTCAGTTTCATTTCTCACAATTGACTCAGTCCTGTTGCCAACTGAATTTTACTGTTGTTACGATTGTTTCTTTATTTATCACATTGGCTGTAGGGAAAAGGTTTTGGCCCAATAAAACTAGTTTAACCCCGCCTCAGCAGGTTTGCGCCTGTCCTAAGTCAGGAAATTTATTAAGCCATTGTGTGTCTTGTCTGTTTTCTAGTTAGTACACTTTATGTCTATTGGAGTCTAGGATGATGTTTATTTCGCTGAACTTGATTACTCTTTATTAAGGGACCAACTCCGACCTGCCGTTGGGTGTGGGGTTTCCTCACCGTTCATTGAAGATCTTATGGTGGCTTTGAGTTGTTCTTACTCCCCTTTGGGTCGTTTTCTCTTTGACACATTCCCCGTTTCCCTTCTTTTTCCTATTAGGAGGAGGGTTTCTCTCCATTGCTGGATAGACATACGGAGGAGGGTTCCTCCCCATAATTCAATGAGAAGCACTGTTTCATCGTTATGCAATGCATCCCCTCTTCCAACTCGCATTTTCATTTTGTTTGTTCTGCAAAAATTCCTGGGAAGAATACACGTGCGGATTTGGCGCTACACATGCCTACTTGCCTTTTACGTAATTTAAATCGAATGCATTCGATTTAAATGTGTTTACATGAGAAAATAGATCGGTTTATTTTGAGTCGACCTCCTGAACTGGACTATTTTTTAATCGATTGCAATCGGATTAAAGTGTTTACATTAGAGAGAAATCGATGCTTTTTGAATCGATTCCTAAAATGATCGGTCTTTTCCCTCTAGTGTAAACACGGCCTTACACGTGCTTCGCAACATAAACAACAAAGTCAGTAGGACATATAGACACACTTCTGCACAATTTCCTCTTCAATTTACAAGACTTGGATTGGCATATTTAACAAGCCGTTAAATAATTCGATTATCTAATTAAGGTCTTTCCCACTTTGGTGGAAAGACCTTCTTGTATTTCTTCTGATTATTATTATTAAGGTCTTTCACCACAGTGAAAGACCTTATTGTAATTCTTCGGATTATAATTTTTTTTTAATTCTTTTTGGTCCGCCACAAAAGCTGTGAAAAAACTACGCGACATGTCATTTCGATACTTGGTGTGATAAATCGACATCACTGTGGGATCTCAAAAGTCACGCAAGCAGATTGAGCTATTTTTAGTAACGGAGTTATTTGCCCCGGAACCAAAATGCTTGTTATCACTTCAACTCGGAAACCATAAAAGATAGCTTATTAAGAGTAATGAGTAAAATGTTCCTTGAGTCATGACGAAACTTCGTTACATTAAGACTGAAACTGTGCGGTATGGTATTTTTTTAGTTATTACCCTTTGAAAAATTTTGAGTTTCCGTAAATTTTTTTTTCTCAGAAACCGTAAGTCGAAGAGACCTGAAACCTTCACCATTGTTCATAAGTCATATGCTGCCATCTAAAAATGTCAAGGTTAAAGGTCACCGGTCAAGGTCACCGATGACCTTTAGCCTTGTTATCGCTTCAACTCGTAAACCGTAATAGATAGCTGAAAACATATAATTGGAAAAATGTTCATTATCATTAGCAGCAACTTTGTTTCATTTGGTCCGAAGAGATTCGATGACTCTCTATATGAGTTATTGCCCTTTGAAAGATTTTGAGTTTCCGCCAATGCTAAATACTCCCAAACGATAAATCGTAGAGACCTGAAACCTTCATCATTGTTCATAAGTGATATATGGCCATTTAAAGATGTTTGTTTCATTGAGGTCTACATTTGATATTGGGATGCAAAATAATTGGACCATTCATTTTGGACCTATGGCCCAAAAACCATTTTTCGATGTCCGATTTTAGGGTTTTTGCTTAAATCTCAAAAACTATTAAAGATACAAAGAAACTGTGAAAAGATAAAATGTTCAGTTCAATGTGGCCGACAAAGTGGGGTCAAGGTTAACGGTCAAATTCCTTAGCAACAACGCTATTTGCCATCAAAGTCCTTAGCAACCATATGCAAAAAGTTCTGTAATGTTGTAAAGACGAAATAAATGACATTGCCGACCGGAAATGACTTTAATGTCCTTAGCAACAAGCTAATTTTTCGAAAAAGTCCTTTGCAACCATTGAGCAAAATGCCAATAAAAGTCAGAACTTTTGTTTACATCACATTTTTGACCGGAATAGGCAACAAAATTACACTCAATCATGTAATCATGGTGAAACTGGTGAAAGAGCTTGCAATTGTTCTCTGAACAATTGACTTTTTAATTATTTTTTTTTTTTCTTCCAACATTTGCAAAAAAGTCTTAAAAGATATCACTTTGATACGTGGTACCATTATTCAGAAATGGTCGGGCTTGATCAGACTGACCCTGTGAAGCCGATCTATTTTTAGTAACAGAGTTACATCACCAAACATGGTAAAACCTTATTAGCAGATGAACTCGGAAACCATAAAAGATAGCTGATGAAGTGTAATAAGAAAAATGTTCCTTAGGTCATGACAAAAATTTGTTACATTTGGTCCAAAATTGTCCGATGGACCATTCTGGAGTTATACCCCCGCAAAATTTGATGCTTTTTTATCAATGATTTTCTCCCAAACCGGAAGTGATAGAGACATGAGACCTACACCATTGTTCTTCGTTCCCCAGGGGCTATTTGAAAAGGTCAAGCTCAAAGGTTATCGGTGACCTTTATTTTGACCTCTAGACTTGTTAGCGGATAAACTCGGAAACCGTAACAGATAGCTGATTAAATGTTATGGAGAGAATGTGTGTCTTGTTGAGACCTACAATTGTTACATTGGGTTCAAAATCATTGGACCAGCCGTTTTGGACCTATGGGCCAAAAACCGATTTTCGATGTATAAATAAGGGGTTTTTTGCCTATATCTCAAATACCATTGACGATACAAACGTATATTCAATACAAAAAATGTTCAGGTAGACTTGACCTTCAAAATGACGTCAAGGTCAAATGTCAACGTCACATTAAAAAAAATGTATTTCACGTTAAAGAGTCTGTAAATGTACATATTAAGCTTAGAATGATGGTTTTCCCTATGAATCAATAATGAGAACATTCTGACGCAACTTTGGGAAAGACCTATCAATTGTTCTTCGAACGATTGACGTACTAGTTTTACTTTATTGCCAGTACCGAACACATCTGTTAACAATTCTATGTAACCATTTAGCGTCAAGCATAACTTTCTCGTGAATATTAAATTGTGTAAGCTTCAATCCCACACTTGTTTTATCACTTTTGTCTAAAATGCTATTTATTTTGAGCATTGAAAAACGATAAGATAAATAAACACAAACTTCTGTATGTTTAAATGTTTAACATTAATATCCCTCAGAAAGAGTGAAGGAAATAAACTTTTATCTACATAATTTAAAACAAAATGATTTAAAAGCCGTTCTCTATATTGTTCATTACGTGTCAATGTTCCTTCACTGAGTTTCTTATCGTCCAAGACTTTACATTTTTCCCATAAGAACTAATACCTCCAATAATCAAGAGAAACTTATGAGAATGAGGCGCCATATGTTCGTTTATCACGTGATTTCACTTAGGAAACCACTTGCTTCTGTTTGGTGTCATAAGATGTTGTTGCAAGAGTGACCCTATAGCATTAATAAATGGTCCACACTTCGGTTTGGGCATTTAGATAATCAAACTGTGCAAGTTATTAACCTGTGCTAGAATTGTCCATTTGCAGTTATCTGCCTTTAAATTATGGGTTTTTAAAACCAATTAAGAATTATTAAATATCTCATAACATCATATTAATTTATGTATTCCATCAAGTTAAACAAAATATATGTTTAGTAAATAGAAAAATTTATAATAGATATAATGGTCTTTAATTTCCTTAAAGACGATTTATTCGTTGATTAACCAGCATAAGTATCCAATTAAAAGGAGGAGTAACAAGAAATTGCCAGGGAGTCATATTTGACCGAAATGGTAAGTATTCAAAGATGTATATAAGGTGGATAACAAAAAACATCTACAATAACCGAATATTACAAAACATGCCACAATCTGCCAGGGAACTACAAAGGAAAAACACAAATAAGACAAAAGATAAACGTAAACAACGATAGGAAATCGGGAAAGCCGGACTTTGTACCGACACCAGCAAAAGACAGCAGTTGGCTTAGGGTTAAACCGGTTTATGGGTACCCAAACCGCCCATTATCTGTCCCGTGTCCCTATAGTTTAATAGACATACGAATAAAACTCAATACAGGTAGACTACTTACTCCATGACCACAATCTTGAAAGGAGAGAAACTGACATGTAACTGGAGTGCTCGTTGCCAAATTGCCAGCTAGCTGAAGGAGCCTATTATACTGGTAAAACACTGTTGCATTACGGTAGAAAAACCAAACTCGAAACTTCCGGAAGGGTTTGGTCAAGAATCATGATATATTTCAGTAGACATCGGCAGTATCAGTGAGAAGCCAGTATGTGTGTCAAATTTTCAGGTCACTACATCTCAAGGCTAATTTAACGGAAGCAA
Source organism: Modiolus philippinarum (assembly GCA_002080025.1). Lineage (NCBI taxonomy): Eukaryota > Metazoa > Mollusca > Bivalvia > Mytilida > Modiolidae > Modiolus > Modiolus philippinarum. The sequence continues at coordinate 40,013 of MJUU01003566.1, read as the reverse complement.
GCAGAGTATTTTGTCGATATCCCATATTACGTAAAGAATATAAGTTACGTCCCAGCTTTTCTAGATCTTCAACCAGTCTCTGGTATTTTTTAACAACATTACCGTAAAAACAAGGATTATAAATGCCCATAGTAATAAGCTGTTTGCGAGTAACGTCATATCTAGATATAAATAAAGCGTCTTACGTCTAGACGACAAAGTGAATAAATGTGTGGGCAAGTTCTGAATTCTTGATAATATAATTTGGTTTCCAGTTGAATGTTGTTAAAGGTTTTCAGGTAGCCTCACTGATTTATAATGACAGGGCATATGGTGCACAATCTTAAACATATACTCATCTCATAATAGAAAAAGAAGGGAAATGGGGAATGTGTCAAAGAGATAAGTTTTCTTATTTATAACTCGATGGATGCCCTGTGGTTGTAAAAGTGTTATGATTGTCTATTGCTAAGTTTTTTTCTTGTAGGGCAACGAATGACAGCGATTGTAAGAACACTTTGCTGGTTAATTTTGTTTGTTGATAACCCCGCAATCGTGGATAGTGATGAGCATGGATTAGCATTGCTCGACAATTAGCTCTGAAATCAGTGCTTGGAACTGTCTTGGACTCAATATGAGGGATGAGCAAAGGTCATTGGTGATAGTCTAATGGTAACTGCAAAATGAAGAATAATGAGAAGCGTTGTTCCATTGCTTTGTTTTACCACATTTTTGTAAAAGCTTTGTCTCATATGCATTTATTCTATATCTCTTCATTGCTCATTGTTTTATAACTATATTTATTACATACTTAGCGAAGATATATTCTGTTTTGCAAATGTAATATAGCCGGAAGTAGACAGTCCATAGGGGAAGGTTTGGGCCCAATAAATTAGTTTGACCCCGCCGCAGCAGGTTTGCGCCTGTCCTAAGTCAGGAGATTTATTGAGCCATTGTGTGTCTTGTCTGTTTTCTAGTTGGTTCACTTTGTGTCTATGGGAGTCTGGGATGATGTTTATTTCGCTGAACTTGATTACTCTTTATTTAGGGGCCAACTCCGACCTGCCGTTGGGTGTGGGATTTCCTCACCGTTCATTGAAAATCTTATGGTGGCTTTGAGTTGTTAATACTCCCCTTTTGGTCGTTGTCTCTTTGACACATTCCCCGTTTCTCTTCTTTTTTCATATCATATACCCAGTCTGATATTGCCATATCAGACCGCCTCGTTTTGAAATATCCATTTCAGACCGGTGATATGGCTATTTCAGCCCGGGTGTGATGACAACTCCTAATTGGAAGTATATAATAAACATATTAAGACATGACCTTTTCCATATAAGCACGGTTATCAGGCCTCGGCTGGCGCCTCGGGTTGATATTGGGGTCTCGGGATGATAACCGTGCTGATATGGAAAAGGTCATGTATTAATCTCTCTCTCTATATATATATATATATATATATATTGACTTTTAGACAAAGGAACAACAATCAAACCGTTTTTTTTTTGTATTCACATGTATTCAGAAGTAATGTATACTATAACGTTCTTCTCACTCTTTCGTTTTTCTGGTTACCAACGCATGTTGTTCTTCTAACTTTAATTTTGATTAACGAAAACAAATTGTACTTTTTTTCATTAAAACTCTTTCTATAGGCAAAATTGATTATTATAGTATAACTAATTGACCGTCGTGAATATCAATAAAAATGTCACGAGTGCCGAACAACGCAGAAGGATTAAAGAGTTGCGGAACTTTGTTCCGAAACGAGGTAAATCCACTGCGTTGATCGACACGAGTGACATTTTTATTGATATTCCAGATGGTCGATTAATTATGCTTTTTATTATGTAGATTTTCTACTAAAAACCGAGATTTTAGATGTGGATTATTTTTTTTTTATTTTAATACGCCAATTGTTTACTTGACGACAACATTGAAGAGATATTGTGACGTCGCTTCATTAAGACGTCATCCGGTTACTAGAAATCCTTTATTTTCACTGATGACAATACGACATTTATTTAACTGTGAAAACTCGACAAATTACCGCTATATAATAATATTATTTCCTTAACTGACAATAAAAATAAACATGATATTCAATTACATTTTCATCATATTTTTTCCATGAAGATATGAATTTTGTCGTTTAAAAAAATACGTTGCTTTGTTCGTCTTACTTTTGACTAACGAAAACGAATCGTTCTTTTTTTTCATTAGAACAATTCTTAAAGGCAAAAGTTGATAAGTATCATTTCCTTAGATGAATGTATAGAAAACACGGGAATTCATTTATATTTTCATCGTAATGCTTTCTTGAATATATGAAGACGTCATCCGGTGATTAGAAATCCTTTATTTTCACTGATGACATTATCACATTTATTTAACTGTGAAGACTCGACAAATTACCGCTATCTATATAATAATATTATTTCCTTAACTGACAATAAAAATAAACATGATATTCATTTACATTTTCATCATATGTTTTCCTTGAAGATATAAATTTCGTCGTTTAAAAAAGATACGTTGATTTACTCGTCTTACTTTTGACTAACGAAATCGAATCTGTTTTTTTTTTCATTAGAACAAGTTGATAAGTATCATTTCCATAACTGAATGTGTAAAAAACACATGGGCATTCATTTATATTTTCATCGTATTGTTTTCTTGAAGATATGAATTTTGTCGTTTAAAATAATGCATTGATGCGCCCGTCTTACCATGCATTATTGATACACGTTTTGTACATTGGTTTTAATTTACCGGATGTGCTTTAACTTATGGGCTTCCTTCATTCACAAGAAGATATTTTCTTATAATTTTTTTTACAATAAAGCCATTAACGTTTTATCATATGCAGTGGATTTAATTGATATGCATTTTAGTTCAACTAGGTGAGCTTTTGCCATCACTCGGTGTGTATATTCCGTCCGGCCGTCGTAGACTTCTCATTCACCAAGTTCCTCGTCTGCAACCGTTTAACCAAGATTCTCAAAATTCTGTATTGGTATGTCTTGAGAAGTCCCCATCAAATTAGTTTATAAAAGCTTGGTCGGCAACTAAAGGAGTATGAATTTCATGTTCTTACCTAATCAGAAGGGGAACAAAGTCTAACAAAGGTCTTTACGGCAAATGAATTAAAGGTTCTTCTGTAAAACTTCAAAAATTGATCATGATAGTACTTGAGTAGTTCCGTTCAGGGTTTTTTATTTTTATATTCGCACCTCATCTATGGTACCGCCAGATGGAAAGAGAGTGTTGCCTTGGATTGCATCATGAATGAAACTACATGAATATATCATTACAGTCTTTTTTGTTTCCTCACAAAGTTTGTGATTTTTATATATGTACCTATGCAAGAAAGAAATTCAAGAAACTATCATGGAAAAGTAAATGTTTGGTTGATTCGAGAGGAGATAAATCAGGAGTGTGACTCGCAATGAATTTTTATACTTGATTGCAAAATTCAATTCAAAATTAGAACCCTCTTGCTCACTTCTTCCACAAAACTTTAGGAATACATAATTACATTTTTAATTGTTCTGAAATATTGATTTTTTTTTATTGTAACATAAAACAACAATGGTCATTCCTCCTGATGCTCAAGTTTGTTAAAGAAATAAAAAGAACGCCAATCACAGTTTGTATGCACATGTTTATTCAACTAGTGTTTATTTTTGTGTTCTGGGCGTTCGGCTCAGACCAGCTCCCCAATTCTGCAAAATAAATCAACATATTATTGTTATAGTTCCAGTTGAATTCAAACTTCATCTATCACAAGCCCTTTACACGTAAAATAAACGTAAACTATAAATAACAAAATAACGAAGTTACTGTGAATTCATTTTCTGCACATCCGCATTTCGACAACTTATGTCTCTTCAGTGCAGATACATTTTGTAAAATCGAAACGTTTGGAAGACCATCAACTCAAAGTTGTTTAAAAACTGATATGGAACAAATAACCAGTATGACCTAAATGTAAAGCCAAGATTGACTAAGGACAGAGCTCTGCATGAGGGAGATACTCCTTAGTTTTCAACAAAATTTACAAAAAAAAATTAGATATTGCAAGCTTCCGAAGTACTGAAAATTAAGTAAAATACTGAAAGTATTGTTATTAGCGTTATAAATCTATTCCAATCACGGATCCGTTTGCGCAATACGCGTTTTCCCTTGTTTTCATTTTTGTGTAATATTCCAAAGAAAATAATCAATACTTTGAAGTGCTCCATAAACGAAATAAAAATTGAATAGGATTACAGTTCATACACTGATATTTTCGAGAACGAATAAATACAAAATCCGCGGCATTTATGGATCAACGTTGGTAAATGTCTTTTTTTCCTTCATTAACATGTTTATAAAAGCATTATATCTCGGAACGTAACAGTCTGGATATTGAATTATAAGTTAATATTGGTGCAAGTAAAAATGTACAAAAGTGCACCCTTTTCTCTTAATTTTTGATATGGCCTTACCGAAGGTGGTAGTCTTGAAGAATGAAGTAGAATGCGATCATCTACACTATTTTCAGCAGGAACAATTTCTGGCCCATTCTAAAAGGTAGAAAAAACTTAGTTATTTCTTTACAGTGTATAGCCACAATAAGAAAAAATATAGTTATATCATGGTTATATACATTCTCTTTCCCATTTGTTCTTAATCCGGACAAATGTCTAATGCCATGTACACCTTGTAATGAAATGCAAACTCAAAATACTGTAAACAATTTAAGTGATTGTTGTGACATTCCGTTTTTTTACATCTTTTTGTGCCGATGATATTTTTTTAATTGACAGTTTAGAGACATGTTCATCCATCAAAGCAATAATAAATACATGTATACAATGATTAAGTTTGAAACAATGTTTGTGTGAAGACTATATCAGCTCATGACAAAACAGGAAAGACAATGAATTCAAATATAATAAAACCAAAACCCTTTCAAAACATTTTCTTCAGAAATTTCTTACTATAATTTAAATTAACGGAAATCAAAACTCACCTCCCACCAAAAGCAAGTGTTTCTGTTATCCGTTTTATTATTTTATTAATATATCGTTAATAGTGAAGAGTGCAGGTAGAAGGGTGGTATCCTTCAATCCGTTATGAATTTTCAAATGTTTCAATCTTTGTAAAGAGACATAAGTTGTCAAAATGGACATAAACAGAAATCAATTTACAGTTACTTCGGTATTACACACCAATCGCCTACATTCTTCTAAATTTACTGTTGTTTTGCACCTTACGTATTTTGTATTTTGAATTATCTCATTATTTTGCTGTATACTTTAAAAAGAATTTCGCGCCGTCTCTAATTCGTGGTTTTCTTATCATTTCCCGCAATATTTGAATTTGAGATTGTCAGTCGATCTACTAAATCATCCAATCGCATCCAAATATTCGTGTCAGTTTTATTTTCGCGCGTCACCCCTTCTTGTCAAAAAAGCTGAAAAAACTGCCGCGAAAATTTCCAGTTCAATGTATTTGTATTTTGATACATATACACGATTTTCCATTTGGATAAACTTAACTTAATGTCACTTATTTCCCCGAGATAACACTATGTTTTCCAGAAGAAATCTGGGTATGTACTCATTTTTCTGGTGAATGAATTCTCAGTACGTTACGTCGACACTTTCTGCACAGCTTATAACATGAAATGTGTTATACTGACTATTGGCACAAGTTCTTCCTTTGTGTATTTAGCATACAGTCGAGGCAAACAATTCACGTCGTAGGGATCTGCGTTTGATAAGTTTGGAATAAGGACGACTTTTAGACATTTGTCCTGTACGCACGTATCCACATCTCCGGGTTCAAAGTCATACGCATGGCGTAGCATTATTGCCAAATACCTGAATTGAAAAAAATACTCAATTAGGTAGAATTTACCTGAAGTACTAAATTCATATATTACATATGTATTACATTTTATTTATGAAGGTCGTCGGAAACTTTTGCTTTAGAAAGTATCAAATGATTTACGGTAATATCTTTATTATATAAAAAAAAATAAATGAAATTTTGATATATTTTGAACGATCAAGTGAGTATAAAAATCAATTGCACGTTTATGAATTAAATTAAAACAGAAATTTACGCTAAATGTATACGCCCGCTCAGAGACTTGGTACTGATATTAATATTAATGGATTGTACTACCTTTAACCTAAAATAAAAATCAGATTCTGTAAAACTATTTAAACTTTGGTACTTCATACTAATATAATAAAATACATATATCATGTACATACTGAACATCAGAAGATGCGTACCACTTGTTTCATGCTGCTCAGCTATTGAATAAATATTTAGAATTTTTCATGACTTTTTAAAATTTCTATAGGTCTAGAAAAAAACAAGGCGCTTCTTGTAAAAAATCCACAATGTCGTAACAGCAACTACAACTGTATGGAAAGTATACAAAGACAGAAGTCACATATGTTTTTCCGTATTATTGCCCTGTTGTGAATTGTTTGTAAAGAGTTACAAAAACAGTAAATCCTGGCCATGTCAGAAAGTTAGTAGTAACAAGGATTAAGTTTTTGAGTCAGTTTTACATTTTTTGGTGAAAAGGTGACATTTTGAGAAATTTAAATAGAAAAGTAAGTGAGGACCGAACCGTCAATCCAAAAGCGAACAATCCAAGATTCAACAATCTTCCATTTTTTTAAGAATTTTGTTAAATATGATTACAGAAACAATTTGTTAACACTTAAACATGTGTTGACAAGTATTTGAAGAGATATAAACTTTTGAAAATACACGTTAATGGTGCGTTCCCTCTAATGTTACGTACACTTTAAAAAGTAAAAAAAAAACACACACATTCTTTAAAACAAAAAGTTCATCTTTAGATATATGGCATTCAAACTTATTTTCTGGCAGCATTTCTAGCATTAAAATCACTTTTAACATATAGTTTACAGTATGATGTATTTAGAAAGCATGTTATGTTTTACTCTAAACTCGTTTTTAGATTTTTTAAATATTTAGATATTGAAAAACGTGCCATTGCTACATCTTACCCTATATTAGCAGATAGCTGCAAAATGAACATGTAAACCATCTTACAATTCGCCTTGTCGTATTCAAGACTAAATAGGTGAATTCTTTTTTGATTTAAATATGTTGTTCTTATAGTCGTATTTAAACAAGAAGTTATTTCTTGCCATGGTGTAAAATAAACAAAGATGTAACGGTGATATTTGTTCAAATAAAAGTATATATTATCAACTTCCAAATTTTGCTCGAACTGGTGATATGGGCCGTCTCGAGGGCCGTCTTGAACTTACCAATTTACCATGAGGTATGAATCTTTGTTCATTGTTGAATTCCTCATGTCGACTCCATGATTAAGAAAATCAATAAAAGCTGTGTTCTATTTGCTTAATCTTACAACGTTAGTTTGTCCAATATAAACTTATTCAATATCCCTTCATTTTTAATCGAAGGTAAAAATGGTAAGTCGATTTCTTACTTTATTACATCATCTAACGAATAATTTTAGCTTCACGTGCTCCATGATTGTGTAAAAACATATGATGGGCTTATATATCAAATGACTAAACTATCTTGCTTATTATTACATAATGATTATAATAGTTTTATTTTATTGGATGAAAACCTGTCACATGATATTCAATTAAAAATCGAATTGACTCGCTTTTACTTTCACTTTCATATCTCAGGTCTGCTTAAAAACGATATTGACTCGCCGTCTTAAATAGCCAATGAAAAACAGAATTACATGCGGTCACGCGACTTTTGGCCAATCAGAATTGCCGTATTATATGTATGTTCTGGAAACCAAATATCGAAAGCAGAAAATGGCGTTGGGGTAGCAGGAGACGTTTGTTGTTCTCTATTCACATTAGAAGCATTTTGCAACAAGTAGACTGCTTTTTACAAATACCCGGAAGGTGATCGAAACTAAAAAAATACGATACACAGTCGGGGTATGCGTTTTAGTAGTTCTGCAAATTTCTTCTTGTCCTATCACAGGAATTTCAGACTTAGTAACGCAAGGTTGGTTTTACTAAAAGGATGGAATTTCTAATTCTCATGATTTATTTATTACATGGAAAAATCAAAACTGTGGGGTGGGGGGAGACTTGTACACGTTGCAGAATCGATTGATTTTCTTTACATGTTTCATATTACATGTTGTTGTTGTACATATAAAAATGTCATGAACCTAAAATAATGTACTGATAGCTTCTTGATGCATAAATCTTTGTATGAAGACATCGGAAAGCACACAGAAAAGTAAGTACAAATGTACAACTACCTATGACAATTTTACAAGATATGTTATCCTGAAAAAAATCGTCGAAAACCCTTACAATTACCAAGTAAGATGATGCATGTTATTATGTAATAAAACCATTATGGTCTTTTGTATCGGTCGATATGAGTTTTAATAGACCTAAAAATCCTAATATTAACCTCCGCCTCCGGCGTCGGTCAATATTAATTTTTAGGTCTATTAAAACTCATATTGACCTCTACAAAAGACCATAATTGTATAAGATTTAATGACATACAATTCAAAGTGAATACCAGTTTAAGGCTAAAGGCCATTGAACTGAAAAGGGGACCTTTAACCCTAATATGAATGAATATTATGTACAATGCTGCAATATTATTGAATAAGCAATGTATTAGAAGCTTATCTGTTTTTTCGGACGAGAAAATAATATTAACCTTAACGAAGACACTAAAGGGTTTGTATTTTCCTACCAAAAAATTCATGACAAAATTCCTATCAAGGCGCTTAACGCTAGCAAATGAGGTCAGGGAAATGTGATTTTCAGTGTATGCCTGTGACATCGTCAAACTGCAGTTTTGGAAATATCAAAATTAAACAATATCTGCAGCCTATTTTAAACAAAACACTTGCAATACCCTTTTCCTATAGCATTAGTTGATTACTATTGACGGCGGGGAAACCCTGAGCAATACGGCGCACTGTGATGATGTCTGCAATTTCAATGTCTATGAAATATTCAGGATTTGTAAACAAATAGCGAAGTAATGTGTTCATAGCATTGTTTTTCTACCTCCTTTTTAAGTTCGCACATGCATTTTTTTAGCAATACTTACCCAACACTGCTATCATAAAAATATTTATCCCCAATTTCGTCTTGGTCTAGCTCATGAAGCGTCGAAACAGTTGTGAATTCTGTAATTTTCAACGAAGAGTCTGAGGCAAACGATTTAGTCAGCATAAATGTGGCATTTCGTGGTATACACATACCAACACGGACATAATTTGACCTTGAATAGAAATGGATTAGATTTTAAGACATTCTGGCTATGTGTATTATACAAGTTTATTTGCATTTGGCCATTTTTATCAAATATTTGATACCAAATGTTAGGCATTATTTCTAGAATTGATGAGTGGTACTTATTGGGTATGTCATATATCAAGTTAGATTAGTTCGATCAAAATATCAAATATATCGATTTCACATATTCGAGAAAAGTTAGTCCCATATTTTACGTGTTTGAGATATTCTTTTTTCCCATTTAAGACAAGCCAGTACATATTTCTAGTCGTTTGAGATATTCTTGTCTCAACCTACGGGTGAGAAAAGAATTTCACGTGAGGAAACACATTATGATGTGATCGACGTCACAGTAAGTTGCATAGACATGAGAGACGTCCACTATATTCTGGTTATACAGAGACTTGTAGTTTGCTTATAACTGTGAGAAAAACAATAAAACACCACTGAAAATGCAAAATTTAGAAATCAGACACCTACGGATAAGATTTCAATAGTAGGCATCGACAGAAAAATATTGAAATCTTTTCCTTGCGTGTCTGAGATTTCTCAATCTTATATTTTCAATGGTTTGAGATTGTATTTATCTGAAACCATGGATATTTCTCCCTTTACACTTTCATCGGAGTTAGATTATATTCACTTGGCTTTAAGTTAAGGACCAACCGATTTGAAAACTTATTTCCAAGTCATATTTTTGAATATTTTTTGCGCTTTCACAAGTTGAATGTACTGAGCATAATGCATGAAATGCTGTCTTAGATTTTGAAAGAAGGAGAATAACACTGGAAAAATGCTTATTGAAACATCGTTACTACAAGGATGAATTACCCTTGTTTGCCAAGATTAACCAAAAGAGTGAAATAACAAAATACCGAACTTACAGTGAATTTAGATTCTGCATATGCGCATTTCAACAACTTATGTCTCTTCAGTGAAAGTGATATTTTTCTCTAGATCAATGGCTAGTTCCACGATAAAATCAAACAAAATATTTTCTTATTCATTAATTTCTGTAATATCGGTGCAATTTTGTTATTGGAACAACGGCAGCAGAATACCGAAGGAACAAAGGAGTGGAATTTAAGGAACAAAAGTCCTAATAAATGGCCAAAACGAGCACACAGAAAACAACGACGTAAGACACCGCAAACTATGACGTTAGACAGAAACCAAGCAAAGAAACATAAATCACAACACTCACAACAAAGGCACCCGCAGTGTGTAATATAGTGAAACTGAAAATGACATCAGGTGCCTCAGAATGGTAAGCATGTCCTGCTCTGTCAACAGCACCAGTTGCACTGTGAGTCAATCCAGAAATATGTCAAAATCGGTAGTCAAATCCGGTAAGACGTGAATCTAGTTTGCCAACTTAAAGAAAATATGTTAAGGCACTTTTCATTTAAAATCATTGAAGACTTCATTTTAAGTGTTTTAAAGTTGACCTGAAAGCAAATTCTACCCATTGGATCATAATTTCAGTGAACTGCTTTAAAATTGTCATTTTTTTGGTTGAAATGGGAAAAGTCGCATTTCATTTAAGAACGAGTTTCAAAATACCATTTTGTTTCATGGTAGTCTATACGTGTATGAACAAAGCAACATTTCGACCCAATTTGTGTCACAAAAAATTGTCATAACTGACGTCAATTGCATTATCAAAAACTTTATGCAAAAAATGTAATTTTGTGCACAAAAAAGCAAGTAACTTTGCAGTCCATAGATCCAGGTAAATTACAACAATAGTATGAATAAGACTACCTTTGGGTACTTCAATGCCACGCAGTCAACTGCACCATAAAACCCGAATGTTGGGGATACATGAGCACTTCTTAATAAAACACCCTTGAAAACTGATTATCTCCTCTACATGAATTGAAGACGTATCCCAAGGCTAGAATAACTGTTTTCTTTTTGTATGTGTGTTTATTTTGACAATATGAAATTTTTAATTTCTGTAAGCGTTAGTTTTCAAAAAAAATCGCACATTTCAGGGAAACACGTTTCCTGGTCATCAACACCAATTTTAGACTTCTTTTTTAAAAAAGACATTGCATATGTATCTTTTTGTAAGTCGAGTGTACTTTTTTCGATTTTTAGCTCACCTGGCTATGCCAGGGTGAGCTTTTGCCATCACTTGGCGTCCGAAGTCCGTCGTCCGTCCGTCCGGCGTAAACTTTTCATTCAAAGATCTTCTCCTCTGAAACCACTGGGCCAATCGGAACCAAATTTGGTCACAATAGTCCTTGGGTGGTCCCCTT
>MJUU01003566.1:16053-28281 GCA_002080025.1 Modiolus philippinarum | reverse complement strand
CAGGTCCGTACCTAATCCAAGATGGCCGCCAGCGGGGAACATAGTTTTAACATTGGACCCTATGGAAAAGACATTCAAAGATCTTCTTCTCAGAAACTACCAGTCCAGTTATAACCAAACTTAGTCACAATGGTCCTTAGATGGTCCCTTCCAAAAAAGGTATCCGACAGTTCCGTACCTAATCCAAGACGGCCGCCAGCGGGGAACATAGTTTTAACATTGGATCTTATGGGTAAACACATTCAAAGATCTTCTTCTCAGAAACTACCTGTCCAATTATAACCAAACTTAGTCACAATGGTCTTTAGATGGTCCCTTCCAAAAAAGGTATCCAACAGGTCCGTACCTAATCCAAGATGGTTGCCAGCAGGGAACATAGTTTTAACGTTGGACCCTATGGAAAAGACATTCAAAGATCTTCTTCTCAGAAACTACCAGTCCATTTATAACCAAATTTAGTCACAATGGTCCTTAGATGGTCCCATCCAAAAAAGGTTTCCTGCAGGTCTGTACCTCATCCAAGATGGCCGCCAGCGGGAACATAGTTTTAACATTGGACCCTATGGAATATACATTCAAAGATCTTCTCAGAAACTACTAGTCCAATTAGAACCAATCTAAGCCACAATGGTCCTTAGGTGGTCCCACCCAAAAAATGTATCTGGTAGTTCCATACTTCATCCAAGATGGCCCCATCTGGAACATAGTTTTTACGTTGGCCCTATTGATTTTAAGGGGAACCTCTGCCCAAATTTTTGAATTTTTATTTAAAAAGTGGTCTGCATGTTTTAATTTCAGCACTATGTATTACTTTAATTATTAGGGGAACCCTGCCCAAATTTTTTTTGAATGGTGCTCTGTTATGGGTTGTAATGGATGGTGGATCTTTCGGTTGCCATGGAAACCAAACAAGAATACTGTAATTTTAGAAAAAAAAGTATTCTGCTAAATGTATTTTTTTTTCGTTTTTCCTATTGGAAATGCCTTTTATCTATGGCAGCCATGGTCCAGGTGAGCGATACAGGCTCTTGAGAGCCTCTTGTTTTTCTTGTATCTGGATTAATTTCATCGCACAGTAATTTAAAAATATCTCAAAATATAAAATATCAAATCAACTATTTAAAGTTCAGCTAAAATTGACACATGGGTGGTCCTTAACTTATGGTCAAGTTGATATATATTTTTGAAAAAAAATCAGATTCTGTTTTATAATTGTATTTCGAAGCAAAAAATAGAGTTTTGATACGGCGACTTTTTGGTAGAAGAAATACCAGATGTTATCTTCCAGTCTGATCTAATAAGGTAACGAATTTACAAGTACATGTGTTCCATTAGAGATGAAATTAAGTGCGTCGAAAAGATAACAGGCACCTCCTACTGATCAGACATGAACTTATATTGTAGCAAAGAAGTCCGATAGATGGAATGACTCAAAACTAAAACTGGTTTAATAACCAGAGGCTCCCAGGAGCCTGTATCGCTCACCTGGCTTTCAGATGCCACAATCAAGGTAACATTTTAAGTTATACAGTTGATCTTCAGTTTCTCAAAATTTCATAGCTCAAACACCTCCAATATCTTGAAATGTTTTTAAAGTCTGATCACGTTTTACTATATATTTCTTTGTTGGGCTTTTTTTGACAAAAAACCTTCTTGTTAAGGACCGCTTTCGACACCAATTTGGAAGTCGAGACGTCATTTTGTAGATGGCAGTCAACAAACAATTTTCAACATCGGTTTTGAAGTCGCAACATCAATATCTACTTGGAAATCAAATTTCATTGAAATCGGACAATGTTGAATTTTCCCGCCTTTTTTGGCGGCCATTTTAAAAATGCCGATCAGCGAACAATTTTTAACATCAGTTTTGAAGTTGCGACAACAAGACGAGTTTGGAAACCAAATGTCATTGAAGTCGGGCACTGTTGAATTTTCCCGCCTTTTTTGGCGGCCATTTTGAAAATAGCGGTCAAGGAACAATCTTCATCATCAGTTTTGAAGTCACCACAGCATGGCAAACATTTTATCTATTTACACTTAACCTTCATCTGCTATAGTTTTGGAAATAAAAGATGAAAAATACGAAAATTTTAAAATTTCGGTGAAAAAAGGGCAATAATTCCTACAAGGGTTTATGGATTTTCTTCAAAATTTCAGGGTGGGTAGATCTTGATATGCTGATCATTTTTGCAATGACACTTGACCTCTATCTGTTACACTTTTTGAAATAAAAAATAAAAACTGCAAAAATTTTGAAAATTTAACGAAAAAAGGTCTATAACTCCAAGATGGGTTTTCAGATTTTCTTCAAAATTACACAGTGGGTAGAACTCATCATGCTGATCATTTTTATTCCGTCAGATTTTTAATATCTGTAACGGTTTTCGAGTTACTAGTATTAGCCAAAAACTGCAATTTACCCCTATGTTCTATTTTTAGCCACAGCAGCCATGTTGATTTCTCGATCTGCACCAAAATCACAAACTTTAGTCTCCTCATAACATTTGTTTTAAGTTTGGTTTCATTAGACCCAGTGGTTTCAGAGAAAAAGATCAAAATGTAAAAGTTTACGGACGGACGACGGACGCCAAGTGATGGCAAAAGCTCACATGGCCTTTGGCCAGGTGAGCTAAAAAATCAGTTACATAATACAATTTACTGCTGAAATGACTCGTGTTAGCGACCATTTAACTTACCCAGACCATTGTTTACTGGTGAAACGACTCGTGTTAGCGACCATTTAACTTACCCAGACCATTGTCTACTGACATATATGATGATTCTTGACCAAAGCCTTTGGGAAGTTTTGAGTTTGATATTTCTTCCGTAGTGAGATAGTGTTTTACCAGCAGTCTAGTCTCCCTGAGCTAGTCGGCAATTTAGCGGCTAGCACCCCATGACCCATCTTTGAAAAGTACGTTTTACTAATTTTCTCTCCTTTCAAGATTATGGTCATGGAGTTAGTAGTCTACCTGTATCGGGTTTAATTCGTTTATTTATTATATTATAGGGAAACGGAACACATAAAGGGAAGGTTTGGGTATCCATATATCGGTTTAACCCTACCACTGGCTATTGATAGTACCGGTTCCAAGTCCGGTTCTCCAGAGTTCCTATCTTTGTTTACGTTTGACGTTTTTGTATGTTTTTTCCTGTGTAGTTCCCTGGCAGTTTGTCGCATGTGATTGTAATTATCAGCCATTGTTGATGTTTCACGTTATCCGCTGTTTTCCATTTACAATAAATTGATTCGAATAAACTGAAATTATATACGTGAAGAATGTTTTGATATAAATTTACAAAGAATAACAGTAAACACCTACAATGGTCGAAAACTACAATCACCTGCCAATTTACAAGTGAACTGCACTAGAAAAACACGTGAAGAGAAGAAAATTTGTATTTTTATTGTTTTATATTACTTGTACAATTGTCTTAATCAAAGGGGAAAACAAACGGCATAAACGTTTACAACACAAATAGTAATTTAACATAAACCTACTTCGAAATTCCCCTTGTACTAAATCCTGTTTCATCAGGAGGAAATTCCGAGGTGAAACGGACTGTGTAACTCTGGCTTCCTCCAAGATTGACAACAAATGGAGATGGTGCTGCTACTGAATATTCTAACCACAGATTTTCAGGGTCGTCGTGTCTAACCATGATGATAGTATTGTTACTTGTTTCCTCTATAACCACAGTCTCTGCATTGTCCGCATTTTCGTCAAAATCTGATCCTGTAAATGTTTTAGTCATTGCTATTGTCACCTAGAAAATTGGCAAACAAAATGAATAGAAAAGGGAAACGCCAGGTTTGGAATATAAATTTTAATTTTGTGTTTATGCCTGGAATGTATAAGTCAAGATTTTCTCTTTTTGTGATATAGATATATACTTTAAGCAAAACATTAAAGGTTATTTCATTAGAATACATCAAAATCAACAATATATGGACTGAAATATTTGTCTGGTCGTTTCTTAAACACATGAAAGATCTAAACTATCTTTAACAAATGACCAAAAAATCTAAACATGATGTCATAATATGTACGATTATAAACGTTTTATATGTCTTTCATAAACTAGAATTCAAAATAATGAGGTTATAACCTTACAATCCTTGCCAAAATGTCTATTGAGACTGTCCTGAGAATAAGATTTATAAAAATGTCCCCGCGTAGGTTATTAGGAATCTTATTTTCAATTTTATGTCATTTGTATATCTTGTGCACTGCAGAAAAATAGATATTTTGCAACGATAATTAGTATTTATTTACCAGAACAGCCAGTGTATATATCATATATGTATTTAGTCTAATTTTTACAATAAGAAAATCAAACCACAAACTCTCGATCAAAGTCCTTGTAACGCGACGCCAATTTCAATAAACCCAAAATACCCTTAATATATTCAAAGCATTGATCTAGATTACGCTCCAGTGTTTTTAAGCAACAATGTTTTTTTTTTAAATTGAACCCCAACTGCACCTGGACGGAGTAAAGAGTCTTCTTTGCCAATTGCTTCAGATTGTGTGTGTGTGTGTGTGTGTGTGGACGTGTTTGTGATTAAATTTAAAAGATATTTTATATTGAGTTTTCATTGTGTTCCTGTTTAAAACAGACCTTTTGGGTTAACCGACACGATTCTCTTTTTACATTAAAAGTGCCCGTATGGGGTATGTCCACATGATGAGCGAATGCGTGAGCCCGACAGGAATGCAGGCCGGTACCAAGTCCGGCTATCGCGAGTTCCTATCGTTATTTATGTTTGTCTCTTGTTCTCATTATTGTTTTTCTAGTGCTGCTCGCTTATAAATTGTGGCATGTGATTATAGTTTCCGGCCATTGTATGCGTTTACTGTTATCCTGTTTTGTGGTTAAATTTTTCCTCCTGCTACATCATTAAACATAAAAATAGCTCCTATTTCGAAAGGCCAGTATTCATATACATATATATATAAATTACTTACAGCTCCAAATGATTGAGGGCAATAAGACATATACCAGCTTGGCCGTAAAACACAGGCTGATGTAAGATGAAACGGATGTGGATAAACTATAGTGAACGTTTTATTTGGAATGTCAACAACTGATCCATTCAGATCAACTAAAGATCGAGTTTTTTCAGCATCAAAATCTGTATAGTATGGGTGACCTGGTCGGAAATTAATTAGACGGTTTCCTTCATTTGGCTGAAATTGTAAGTGAAAAAAATATGCATTTATTGCAATTTATCGAATTATCCTATACTTTCAGATTATATTGAGGCAATTAGGAGATAAAATGAATAGATCAATAAATGAAATGGCAACTTCTTTAATGCTTAAATGAAGTAACAATATAGCTTTTATATGTGTCAATATCAGCTGATAAAAAACGAAAGGCAACATGATATTGAATAAAAAATAAAGCTGTATTCCTATACTGTTTATACTAGATCAGGACCAGAGCGAAATTTGTATCAATTTTGTTTATGCCGTCATTAGAGTGGAAGAGTGTCTGATTGTCACCAAGAAGCGTGTACTATTTTTGTATTACTTGTTCTAGAACATATTGATAACATCATAAATTCCAAAAACAATAAGAGAATCAAAATTTATTATTATATATTTGTCTTGATTTCACACTTGATTTGCAACGAAATCGTAAGAGGTGAATAAATAGACGTATTCACCTGCTGCAGTGGTATTTACTTCTGGCGTCATAATGGATAGAACTGTATACTAAAACAATCATAATCTTTTGTATCCGTGAATACGCTTTTTTATTGACCTGGAAATCGATATTTACCTCGACAAAAATGATAGCCTTTACTAAAATACAATATTTTTGATCCACTGTTTGTATGACTAGGAAAAGGATTGCAAATCATATATTGTTTTCTTTACACTCAAAACAGTAAGTCCTAGTCATTCTTTTACAAACATTTATAAACTTTTCCAGTTCATGTTACAATACATCTGTAAGCAGTAAATGATTTTAATTTTTAACTTTGCAAATTACTTAAATGTAAGGATCACCTTCGTGCAAGGCTCTGTCCTTTCTCATTTTGGTTTTCCATTAAAATCCTTAAGGTTATTTGTTTTTTACCAGTTTTTCCTCTTTACGTTTATGGTTTTCAGAATGTATTGATTTATCTGTACAGAAGAGACCTAAATTGTCGAGTTTTTCATCTCTATAAACTTCATTTAAATTTACAGCGACATCGGCATTGAGTTTTTAACCGATATTCTCATGATGATTAAAATTGAAAAATCAAATAACTTGTTTGGATGAAAAAAATAATATACTTACGTCATCAAACCCAAATTTTAGATCTGACATTCTATGAAGTAGTTTATTTGACATGCGGAATTTCAGTTTGAATCCTAAAGCTGACATTTCATACAATGAATTATTTTTGAAATCGTCAAACCATACACTATCCACTGGCGTTGCTCTTTTCAATATCATCCAACCCATCTGTGGGCGTTCTCTGAAATGTTTTTAGAATTTTGAAATTATGTCAGTAAGTTATGTCGGGTGAAACATAATTTTGAAAGCTTTGGTTTTGAATATTGTGTCTTTTTGTGCTTTTGTGGCTGTCTAGCGTCATTGTTTTCTGTGTTTTAATTTTTGCCGTGTCTTTGCACTTCCATTTTTGTAAATACATCTCCCTTGTTTCGTCGATAATCGACTGACATTGTTTTGAAACTAGAGGCTCAGACACTGAGCCTGTATCGCTCACCTGACAAAATGCTTCAATTCCATGCATGACCAAAAATGATCATGTTTTTACCAATGGGGTAGGGTGTTTAGGTATGTTCTCAATTAGCACCCGTGTGTTTTGTCTGATCCTATTGAAATGAATAATTTTTGCAAAGGACCTTCTATACATTTAGTATAATTTGCTTTAATTGTTTTTAGAGAAGATGATGAAAAGGATGGTTTTATCATACTGGGCTCCAATGTTAAACTATGTTCTGCACTTGAGGCAATTTTTTTTTGTCGGATTGAAATGAAATGTGCAATTTTTGTAAAGTACCTTCAGTCATCATTCCTGTAAAGTTAGGTTGAATTTGCTTCATTGGTTTCAGAAGACTAGATGAAAATGTGATTTTCCCATAGGGTCCAATGATATACTATGTTCCGTGCTGGCAGCCATGTTTTCTAACGGATTGTAACGAAATGAGCAATCTTTGTTAATGACCTTCTATTCATCCTTCCTGTAAAGTTTGGTTGAATTTAATTCAGTTATTTCAGAGAAGAAGATGAAAATGTGATTTTCCCATAGGGTCCTATGTTAAACCATGTTCCTTGCTGGTCGCAATGTTTTTCGTCAGATCAGAATGAAATGAGCAATCGTTGTTAATGACCTTGAGGTTATCATTCCTGTAAAGTTTGGTTCAATTAACTTCAGCCGTTTCAGAGCAGAAGATGAAAATATGATTTTTCCCATGGGTCCAATGTAAAACCTAAGTTCCACGCTTGCAGCCATATTTTTTATCGATTGAAACAAAATGAGCTACGTTTGTAAAGGACCTTCCATACATCATTCCTGTAAAGACTGGTTGAATTTGCTTCAGTGGTTTCAGAGGATTAGAGGAAAATGTGATTTTCCCTTAGGGTCCTTTGTTAAACCATGTTCCATGCTGGCGGCCATGTTTTTCGTCGGACCGGAACGAAATGAGCAATTTTTGTTAAGGACCTTAAGTACATCACTCCTGTAAAGTTAGGTTCAATTGGCTTCAGTCGTTTCAGAGCAGAAGATGAAAATATGATTTTTCTTCATAGGGTCCAATGTTAAACTTAAATTCCGCGCTGGCGGCCATGTTTTTTTTCGGATTGGAAGGAAATGAGTAATCATTGTAAAGGACCTTTCATCATCATTCCTGTAAAGTTTGATTGAATTTGCTTCTGTTATTTCAGAGGAGTAGATGAAAATGTGATTTTTCCCATAGGGTCCTATGATAAACAATGTTCCTCGCTGGCCACCATGTTTGTCATCGGATCGGAACGAAATGGGCAATCTTTGTTAAAGACCTTTAGTACATCATTCCTGTAAAGTTTGGTTCAATTTGCTTCAGCCTTTTCAGAGCAGAAGATGAAAATGTGATTTTCCCTATAGGGTCAAATGTTAAACTTAAGTTCCGCGCTGGCGGCCATGTTTTTTATCGGATCGGAACGAAATGAGCAATCTTTGTAAAGGACCTTCCATACATCATTCCTGTAAAGTTTGGTTGAATTTGCTTCAGTGGTTTCAGAGGAGTAGATGAAAATGTGATTTTCCCATAGGTCTATGATAAACAATGTTCCGTGCTGGCCACCATGTTTGTCATCGGATCGGTACGAAATGGGCAATCATTGTTAAAGACCTTTAGTACATCACTCCTGTAAAGTTAGGTTCGATTGGTTTCAGCCGTTTCAGAGCAGAAGATGAAAATATGATTTTTCCCACAGGGTCCAATGTTAAACTTAAATTCCGCGCTGGCGGCCATGTTTTTATCGGATTGGAAGGAAATAAGTAATCTTTGTAAAGGACCTTTCATTATCATTCCTGTAAAGTTTGATTGAATTTGCTTCTGTTATTTCAGAGGAGTAGATGAAAATGTGATTTTTCCCATAGGGTCCTATGATAAACAATGTTCCGTGCTGGCCACCATGTTTTTCGTCGGATCGGAACGAAATGAGCCATCTTTGTTAAGGACCTTAAGTACATCATTCCTGTAAAGTTTGGTTCAATTTGCATCAGCGTTTTCAGAGCAAAAGATGAAAATGTGATTTTTCCTATAGGTCCAATGTCAAACTTAGTTCCGCGCTGGCGGCCATGTTTTTTATCGGATCGGAACGAAATGAGCAATCTTTGTAAAGGACCTTCCATACATCATTCCTGTAAAGTTTGGTTGAATTTGCTTCAGTGGTTTCAGAGGAGAAGATGAATATGTGAAGAGTTTAACGGACGGACGGACGACGGACGCCAAGTGATGGCAATAGCTCACACTATTCCTTTGGGTCAGATGAGCTAAAAAGCGCAACGACTGCAATATTGATTTTCAGAAAACTGCATCAAACTTAATACTGTTGATGAGAAAGTCGAAAATGACATTGAATTCGTCATATCTTTAAAATGTTTTTTAAGTGGACAAATGCTTGCTAAATAGCAATGTCGTTATAATTTCAGTAAATACTGAAATTATAACGACATTGGTATAAAATCGGTCATTTCTTAT
Organism: Modiolus philippinarum; assembly: GCA_002080025.1. Taxonomy (NCBI): domain Eukaryota; kingdom Metazoa; phylum Mollusca; class Bivalvia; order Mytilida; family Modiolidae; genus Modiolus; species Modiolus philippinarum. The sequence goes on along the minus strand of MJUU01003566.1, from coordinate 19,072 downwards.
ATTGTATGTCGAACATATTACCTTGCACTCACAATACATTATAAAGGGTATTTATCATTTCAATGAGAAATTTAACGTGTTGCAAAAATGTTAAATTATGCTTGTATTCTAATGATATATATGTCCAGTAATGATGCATTGTTTTTTTTATTATTATTTTAAACACTGGCTCTTTGAACAATTGTCTTATGGATTTGAAACAGGAAACAAAACAATATAAACCTATAAAGATTAGCACCCTAGAGATAAATTCTAGATCTGGAAGGGTGATAATATGCATAATTCAAACCCCTGATGATGAAGACTTTTATTTCGTGACGAAAGTTGTTGAGCAAGTCCTGAGCTTTAGGAAGGATTAAGGAGATGCAGTCTAACAATTTTGACACAAAGAAGACTGCCGACGTTTTCTGCGTTGAACTATTTAGTCCCTTTATATCTGGTGTTTACATCTTCATAAATTGACTTCTCTATTGCAGAACTTTCCTTTGCAATTATATACTTGATATTTGAAGTGTTTAGCATTACATTTTCTCACCGTTTGACATTTTTTTAAGATTGTAAACAAACATGTGATTCACTATATGGTTTTCCTTTTGTTCAGAAGTGCAGTTTACATTTGGAGGAAAAGACTTGAATCTGCATTTTTGGGGGTTTTCTTGTTTGATTTGTGCATCTATCGCCTGCCTCCTCTTACATCCTTCCTTTTCTAAAAAAAAGTTTCTCCAACATTTTAGGCTTAAAAATAAGGATCAAATAAGCAACAGTAATCACTCACGGTTCTGACGGATCAGGTACAGATCTGTGAAACACTGTTCCATCTTGCAAGATAAATGGTTCTCCGAAATTGTCTGAATTGCCAAGTACTACACTTTTCTCAAAAATTGGTTCTATTGTGCTGTCCATTCTGCAATATTTAAGAACTAGTATGCTCTATATTCATTCCAGGTATGGTGAACTTGTGCTTGAGAGGATGTTCATAGGGATGCGCTATCATACTTTCAAATTTTGGCCTTTTTAATTTTTGTAATGTAAAAATTTTTATTCTGACCACCTGTTTTTGCGGCGACATGTCATGATTTTATTATGTCAATGTTTCTTACTTTTGACTCGATGAGTGCCCTGTGGTTGTTTAAGTGTTGTAATTGTCTTCTGTTAGTCATTTTGTCTATTTTGCTTCCTGTTTGAGGGAATCCTTTACATTACCCCCTATATCCGCGCCTGATTTATGCTTGGTATACACTGCCGATCAAACATTATTGCAATTTACACTTCACCTCTATCTGTTGCAGTTTTTGAAATAAAAATTTTAAAAAATGCATAAATTTTGAAAATTGTATGGAAAAAGGGCTGTAATTCCGAGACGGGTTTTCCGATTTTCTTCAAAATTGCAGGGTAGATAGATCTCGTCATAAACGTTTAGATTTTATCTGCACTGAAGAGACATAAGTTGTCGAAATGCGCATATGCAGAAAATAAATTCACAGTAACTTCGGTATTTAGTTATTTGTCGGGCAACGGATGACGGCAATTGTAAGAACACTATGCCACTAAATTTTATGTTTGTTGACGACCCCACATCTATGTTTATACAGTCATGGATGTAGCATTGCTCGACATCTAGAAATGAATTCCACTCAAACCGGTGCAAGGGGCCTTCTTGAAATTACTATGAGGTATGGGCAAAACTTATTGTTGAAGGTCCATATGTTGACTTCAAGATGAAGAACAACTATAAAAGCGTTGTTCCATCCATTGTTTTTATAGTGAGTTTGTGGAGAATTTGTGTGCATTTACTCCATATCCCTTCAATGCTAAGTTCTTTTCTGTTGAAAATATAATAAAAGAAATTCTGACATGTTTTTAACATGATAAAAACAAACTCCATCAAAATCATTAGTTTTAAAAAAATCTCCATGCCTCTTTTTATTTTCTTTGCATACTTTTATGGTTTTGTTTTGTTTAAGAAATCATTTATTTTTAGACTTCGATTTGCGTTGCTGCTAGGAAATATCAACATAAAAAGAGTCATGCGTTGAAAGAATACGATTTTGTGTAGTTAATTTTATCTTGAATAAAATATGTTGAATCCCTTTACAAATTTAAGTATTAGATGGCATATACACCATATCGCATACCATCGATATCCCTATTGTTGCATGTTTTCAGTATACTTGTACCAAATTGGAGTACTATATGGCATTTACTTCATATATCACTATTGTTGCATATTTTTAGTAAATTTGTACCAAATTTGAGTATTAGATGACATCTACACCATATTACATACTATCAATATCCCTATTGTTGCATATTTTCAGTATATGTGCACCAAATTTGAGCACTAGATGGCATTTACACCATATTGCATACTTTTGATAGCCTTATTGTTGAATCTTTTCAGGAAATTTGTACCAAATTAGAGTCACAGCAGCTAGATAGCATTGTGAAAAAATGGCATATACTATGAATACACCGTATGTTGCATGGTTTAGACAAATGTGTGCCAAATTTGAGTTTTAGTTGACATTTATAGCAAATCATACTAAATATGAGAGTTTGTTAGTATATAAATTTCTTGCGTGTTTTAGGGAACATTATACCAAAGGGAAAATCGATCAAAATATCCTTTAGCGTACTGTGAGTAATAGGACATTAATACGTCATATCTTAATATTTTCTCGCAAGTTTTCGCGGGATTGTAAAATTGTTGAAAAAATATTACTTTTGTCAAGTTTTTTGCAAAATTTATTGAAAAATATGTGTCATGAACAATCGCGATCTTCACGAACATAATTTCCATCGGCTTTCGGCGGAAAATTCATAAATACGTTAAAATACAAATTAAAAAAGAATATGTTTTTGCTGTTTTATATACACATCTTCGGTTTTATTTAAAAAAAAGATAAGTGCTTTTTGTCACTACATGTTTTGGGCGTTTTTGTTTTTTAGCTCACCTGGCTATGCCAGGGTGAACTTTTGCGATCACTTGGCGTCCGGCGTCCGTCGTCCGTCCGTCGTC
>MJUU01003566.1:0-15141 GCA_002080025.1 Modiolus philippinarum | reverse complement strand
CAGGTCTGTACCTCATCCAAGATGGCCACCATCTGGAACATAGTTTTTATAATGGCCTTATTGATTTTAAGAGGAACCTCTGCGCAATTTTTTGAATTTTTATTTGAATTGTGGTCTGAATGTTTTAATTTCAGCACTATGTAAGATACCTTGATTATAAGGGGAACCCCTGCCCAAATTTTTTTGAATAGTGATCTGTTATGGGTTGTAAAGGATGGTGGATCTTTGGGTTCCATGGAAACCAAACAAGAACACTGTAATTTAAGAAAAAAAAAGTATTCTACTAAATTTTATGTTTTGTTTTTCCTATTGGAAATGCCTTTTATATATGTCAGCCATGGTCCAGGTGAGCGATACAGGCTCTTGAGAGCCTCTTGTTTTTACTAGAAATTATTATTTATATTGAGAGCCTCTTGTTTTTACTAGAAATTATTATTTATATTATTTTTGGTTGTAGAAAATAGCCACCTGCTGGCGTATAAAAAGCACGATTAATTTTCTTTATCATTGCTTTATAAGGTTAACATATTTTTGAAAAATGTATTTAATATCGATTCGATTGCGTTAGTCCCGAGTCGCCATGCAGTTCATTGTCTCTTGTTCACATCGTGTCGCTCGATCGTGTATGGTGTATGGTCCACAGTTACCGAGTACGGAGTATGGGTTATGGTGTATGGTTCATAGTGGATGGTGTATGGTGTATGGTTCATAGTGTATGGTGTATGGTTCATAGTGTATAGTATATGGTTCATATTGTATGTGTATGGTTCACGTTGCAACACCATACATCATTACACCATACACCATGAACCATACACCATGCACCATTGAACCATACACCATGCACCATTGAACCATACACCATTACACCATACACCATAAAATGGTTATGTTTTACCCTACAAGTACTGTAATATGAATTTGAACTCAAAGCACAAAACAATAATGGTAATAAAAAGGTAAAAGGTACATGTGTAATGTTTTAAGAAATACCTTATAACCAACACAATGGCTGACCATTAGCAATATTTCTGAAACAGCAGACGTCCCCAGCGTTCTAGCCTTTTGCTTTCGATTTGCATTTTTATGTACAACGACAATGAAGGATGAAAAAAGAGCCAGTAGGCAGGCTGTACAAAGATGTATTAAAACGAAAAATAAATGGAAACACCTACAAAGGACGAAAATGACAATCACATGCTACAATCCACTAGGAAAATGCACTAGAAAAACAAAAATAAAGTATATGAGACATACCTAATGAGTCATGCGCCTATTTGACTGTCTGACATTCTACAAAATAAATTGAAACAATTGAATTATTGTCTAACTAAGGTGGTTTCTCTGAATTTGATTTTTAGAATCTTTTCTGATTTGTTTTTGTATATGTTCTTTTGTGTGCTTAAAATTCTTTCCAAATCTTTAACTCTCTAACTCTCTAAAATCTAAAGGTATTTAGCCATTCTCGAACATCTCGTTTCGTTACTATCTGATAAAGATGTTTGGTGATAGTATTTCCCTTTGTTTGCATTGTTTTCTTTGCCATACACTGTGATATTGTGCACCGAGTCTCTTTCAACAGCTTTCCAGCAGCTCTTTATGCAAACTGTTCACTAAATGAAAGATTATTGCGCATAAGTCGAATAAGGCACAGAATATCCGATCGAATGAATACAACTGAGGGTCTTCATGGGGGCTAGGAATCAAATAATCATTAAATTTTCGCCTTGGTAATCAAATAATCATTAAATCTTTACCTAGATAATCAATAAATTTTTGGCTTAGTAATCAAAAAGTATATAAAAATGCAAGCTAAAAATCAAATAATCATTAAATAAATACCCTCATAATCATATAATTATTAAAAAAATGCCCTGATAATCAGGTAATCAAGAAACCCATGACGGGCCTCACAACTCATGCAAAAGTCGCAAGCTTTTTTGCATAGTCATTTAGATGGCGATAATTTTGTTTTTGAAAAAGCAAAACATTCAGAATGTGATAGGAATCGATGATTCAACCATTTCATTCAGAACTTATTTGTAGAAGGCCTCTAGTACATGTTTCTTTTGAAGTTTGGTTGGATTTGGCTTCAGAGGAGAATATAAAAAAATTATTTTCCCATGTTTTTGTCGGATCGGAACGAAATTAGCGATGTTTGTAAAAAACCTTCAGTACATATCATTTCTGTTAAATTTTGTTAAATTTACTTAAAGCGGTTTCAGAGGACAAGATGAAAATGTGATTTTTCTCATTTGGTCACATGTTAAACCTAAGTTCCGCTCTGATGGCCATGTTTTTGTCCATCCGGAACAAATAACTAGATAACGAAGTCACCGTGAATTTATTTATTTTCTGCATATGCGCATTTCTACAACATCAGTTCAGATAAAATCTAAACGTTTGGAACACCATGAACTCATGATCAAAGATGTTTAAAACTAATAGAGAAAAAATACCCAATATGATCCAAATGTAAAGACAAAATCAGCTAAGGACATAAATCACGAAATGACTTATTTTTGTAAAGGATCTGACATACATCATTCCTGTAAAAAGTAGTTGAATTTGTTTCATTCGTTTCAGAGGAGAAGATGAAATCTGATTTTTCCATAACTATATTATGTGCTAGCGGTAATGTTTTTATCAGATTTGAACGAAATTAGGAATATTAGTAAAGGACCTTTAGTGCACCATTCCTGTAAAGTTTGGTTGAATTTGATTCAGTGGTATCAGAGAGGAAGATGAAAATGTGATTTTTCCATAGGGTCTAATGATAAACTCTGTTCCGTGCTAGCGGCCATATTTTTTTATCGGATCAACACGAAAAGAGCAATCTTTGAAAAGACCTTAAGTACACCATTCCTGAAAAGTTTGGCTAAATTTGATCCAGTGATTTTAGAGGAGTACATGAAAATGTGAGTTTTCCCACATTTTCAAATGTTCAACATAAGTTCCATATTGGCGGCCATGTTTTCTTTCGGATCGGAACGAATCAAGAAATCTTTGTAAAGGATCTCGCGTACATTATTCCGCATGAGATTGGTTGAATTTGCTTTATTGGTTTCAGTGAAAAAGATCAAAATGTAATTAATTAACTAACTACGGACGGTAGGACGACAGACGACGGACGCAAAGAGATTGCAATAGCTCACACTGACCTTTTGGGTCAGTTGAGCTAAAAGAAAAAAATAAAACAACATGAACAAGTCTCCCTAGACTTTGATTATATTTCCCGACTAAAATACGTTTCTGTGCACTTCAATTAAGAAGCTCGTTAAAAATAGATAAAACTTGTGTCGTCTTATGTACCAATACTTGTTACTTTGTAATTGTATGAAATACCAGCACGGAAAAATACAAATATATGTATATTGATTTTTTTTCATTTGTAAAAATACGTTAATTATTATTTTGCTTTTTGTGCGCATAGCATTATCTGCAATACGGTTATGCAAACTAGCTGTATGAATATTAATTAATTACAATAGACGACCGCAAATAAATTGCATTGAGCTCCAATCAGCTTACAACGCTGCAATGATTTTTCTTTGTATGATTTTGAACTGATTTATAGAACACATATATTTTCTCCGATTGTGAAAAAACGTCAGCAATTAGCAATTTCAAAACCATTTCTACAAAAAGCTCTTCACATTTTCCATAAGTCCCTAGCGCAATACGAGTCATAATATTATCTAATTTAGTTAACTAACGATATTTGAGACATGAAAAGGCCAATGCTTACGAAATGTATCTCAGAATAAGTTTTCCAACTCGAATCCATATATTTGTTCTCCGGTTTTTGTACGCTACAAAAAATGAAAGGAATTGTTCAGAGTATTCTCATTTAAACATGAGCTTGACTTCATTTTGCATTTTTTTCACAAACATATTAAATAATTTTGTGTGTAAATAGAGTATTTGAGAAAAGCCTTTTAGAGATCTTTTTTTCGGTTAAATTTGATTTGTGAACGTTTTCATTTGAAAGGTATTTTATTCGTCTGCTGAGGAGGAATTTATTTCCGGAATGGCCAAACAGCTCTTTAAAATTATTTCAGTTTGAGTTAACATATGTGTTTATGTCTCATGTTCATTTACTCCATATCCTTTCGTAAAATATTTGATACAGGAGTTTGTCTTTTAATGCAGCGTAGAATTGTTAAAATAATTCCCCGTGTTAGAGATGTATGCTCTTCATTTTTCTTAGATATGGTGTACTTGTACCCGAAATTATACCACATATAGAAAAAAGAAGGAAAACGGGGAATGTTTCAAACAGTCAACGACCCAAAAGGAGCAACAACAACTCAAAGTAACCATAAGATCTTCAATGAACGGTGAGAAAACCTCACACCCAACGGCAGGTCGGAATTGGCCCCTAAATAAAGAGTAATCAAGTTCAGCGAAATAAACACCATCCAAGACTTCTATAGACATAAAGTAAACTAAGTAGAACACAGACAAGACACTCAAGACACAAAAAGTCCTGACTTAGGACAGGCGCAAAACTGCTGCGGCGGGGTTAAACTATTTTTATTGGGCTAAACCTTCCCTCTATAGCCAATGTGATAAATTGAAAAACAATCGTAACAACAGTACAATTCAATTAGCAATAGCCAATTGTGAAAAATGAAACTGAAAGAACTAAATATACGGACATAAACATTAAATCACAAGAGACTGCTAGCAGTTAACTGACATGCCAGCTGCAAACCCATTACCAACTGACCAATAAAATTATGTACCCTCAGTATACAGCTTCCATCAAGATCCCTTCCCGTGAGGAGTTTAGCATAATGATTTCATACATATACCAGAATACATAACCCGTGTCCATGCAATACTGATTTAGAAATTTAGAATGTGTTTAGTTAAGATGCAAAGACCCTATCAAAAAATCAATGTTAATACCAATAAAGAAGGTACGTAATGACTTGACGACAATACCGTAATTATAACCGTTATGAATTAGACCATTTAAAGTTTTATAAGTTTGTTAGGCGATTTTAAGCGTTTTTTACTCTTATGTAAAACATTACCGTAAAATAAGGGATGTGAAATACCAGCCTTGATTAGATGTTTACAGGTTGCATTGTATTTATGAACTAAGTCTTTATATCGACGATAAAATTTAGTAAATGTTTTAACTAGTTTATGATAACGAAAACACTGATGTAATAGTTTTTCAGTTATGAAAAGATTCCGTTCATTAAAATCACAAAAGTTATTACATACACGAGCAAATCGAACAAGTTGAGATATGTAAACAGCATATGATGGCGCTAATGAACATCGCCATCCAGGAATTGATAATTAACTATGGGAAAAGAAAAATTGTCCCTTTTATCATAAATTTTAGTATCTAATTTACCATTCGTAATATCAAATTTGATGTCTTAGAACGGACAATGATGATTACTAGAATTGGCTTAATTCTTTAGGGTAGATGTCCTTATAACACGTATTGAAGTCGTCATCATTTAAAGTTTAAATTATCCAAGTATCGGAAAGAAAGTGTTGTTAAACTTTTCAATTAAATGTAGACTTTGTTCAATTATGATCTTAATTTATTGAAATTCTAAAACCTAAGGTTTAACTCCCTCCATCGTATTTTTGTCCTTATCTATATTTGATTTTACTGATTATTTGGATTTCGTTTGGTTTTATGCATTTTTAAACCTATTTTGAAATTATGGATCTCCTATGTTTGGGTTTTAGTCTTGTTGATGAGCCATACAGCTCATTAAAATTATTGCAGTTTGGGTTAACATATGTGTTATTGTCTTATGTTCATTAACTCCTTATCCGTTCGTAAAATATAGTACCTATGATATGATAAAGATTATACAACTCACCAAACTTAGAAATTATATAAGTTTTAAAAGTACAACATAGATGCCTTTCAATTTTTAATTTCTTGCCTAAAATCCCGGCATTTTAATTTAACAACAAAATTTAACAATTTTATACTCAAGTTGGAAGTTTTGTTTAATCCAAGTATATAACTGTGCGACATTGTACTTGTTTTCCGTTGCAATTCAATATTATAATTTTGGTAAACAAAACTTAAGATGTCACTCGGATTGTTTAGAGTCTAGTTTAAAATATTATGTATTTGGTGTTCGTATATTAGTAAATGTTTTGTGTCTATACTTCAATCTTATGATGTCCTTCGTGTAAAAGATTATTCATAGCAGCTAAATGGTTATTATCATTTAAACATGGGCTGGGCCTTTATATTCCAACTTAACCAAGTCCCTGTCTTTTCCATTCTGAAACAACTAAAGAGAATTTCAAAGCAGATTGCTCGTATCTATTGCTGTCTGTAATTATGTCGTCACAATACACAATCTGACGTTTTCAAACAGGTGCAAGTTTAAAATCCAATTCGAAAGCAAAACAATGCACATATATATGTCGGAAAAGCAAGGTTTATTTTATATGTAAGTTCTATTTCCTTCATAAACTAAGATGGACAAATTAAATACATGATTGTTTTGCATCCCTTTCACTCTTATTCCAATGCCATCTGCGCATGTGCAAAGTATGAGGTTACTGAGTATTCGCCTACTACTAGTTGGCACAACACCCTATGGGTTTGATGAAAACTACATTCATGCTACTTTTGGACTCTATACGTTATTTTTAGCAATTGTTAATATTATATAACGCATCCTAATTAAAACTGTAATCCAACGTCATTGCTTTCCTGTCAAGGGACCACAATTAGTCATAATACATTAAGAGGAAGGCCTTTTTTATTTGGCAATGATAAATATAAAGCTTAAGAATGCTTACCAGTGAAGTATTCAACAATAGCTGGCGCTTCAGTCGCATTTTTATACAATAAATGATGTATAGGATTATCCTTTGGTCTCCATTGATTATATTGCTTTTGCGTACGGTCTGGCATTAGACGATTGTCCATTTGCAACCCATTCTACAAAATTAGTGAAACTGATGATTTTTTTTGTTCTTGAATTAATTCAAAGTATATATCTAATTTCAAAAGTCACTTTTGCTTTTTGTGTGTCATTTTTCATGGAAATTCACACAATGCACAACATTTGTCAACTAAAAGATAGCGTCATAGAGCCTGAAAAGACATTATATAATGATTCTTTACCAAATCTCTCGAGAAGTTTTAAATTTGATTTTTCTTCCCTACTGCGACAGTGTTTTAGCAGCAGATAAGGCTCCTTGAGCTAGCCGACAGTTAAGCGGCGAGCACTCCTAGACCCATCTTTCTAAATTACGTTTTGTCTTATGTTTTCCTTTTCAAGATTGTGGTCTTGGAGTAAGTAGTCTACAAGTCTAAGTAGTCTACATGTATTGGGGTTTATTTGTATGTTTATTATATTATAGGGATACGGTTAAAGAAAGAGGAGGTTTGGGTATCCATAAACCGGTTTAACCCTACCGCTAGCTCTTGCAAGTGTCGGTACTTAGTCCGGCTATCCCTAGCTCCTATCGTTGTCCATGTTTGTCTTTTGTCATGTTTTTCTTGTGAGGTTCCTTGTTCGATTTGGGCATGTGATTGTGGTTTTCGGCCATTGTAAGTGTTTCATGTTATCTTATCTACATTTATCAAAAATTGCAAATCGAATAACCCAAGATGCCTTAAGACATTTGTATCATAAAGACAAACGAAAAACCAATATGACAAAACAAAACAAAAATACACAAAAATTCATAAACAACAAAATCTGTACAAAAGCAATACAATTATAAATTGCATTATTAAAATAAAATAAGAATGAATTTGAATTTCACTACCTTTTCATACGAATGTGCAACATTGTTATGGAACTCTTTTACTCTGGAATGTTTTGCCTCCCTGTCCATCATAAACCCAAGATCTGTTGAGGGTCCAATCGGACTATTGGGATAAATAAACCAAAATCCGAATGCCTAGAAAAGAATATAAATATAAAATATTATAAAAATGAACAAGACTGGATGGAGCTCATACGCAGCGGTACTTTCTGAATTGATATCACTTTTAAACTTGAACTCAATACAAAACGTGCAAAAAATATATATTAAAGTTTTCCTAAGCATACATTTCAAAAATAAATTGGTTACAAAATACTTGAATGTGAAATTTGTGGGTAGTATCTCTTAATATTTAGCTTATAAACAGGAGAAGAATCAATTGTTAGGAGTATTTTTATTATTCCCTCTTGAGTACCGAAATTGAAAATCTTAGCTACAATATTTAAGCAGCGGTCATCTATATTTACTTCATACTACTCCTCAGTACATCTGATTTCTGCCGTCTTGAACTTACTATGAAGTATGAGCATAGCTCATTGTTGAAGGCCTCATGGTGACTTCAAGATGAAGAACAATAAAAGCGTTGTTCTATCACTTGTTTTGTCGTGTTTTTATAGAGACTTTGTCTCATTTGCATTTACTCCACTTCCCTTCACTGCTTATGCATTGATAATTACTGTGACAATAATGGCGAACTTATTCGGATGAGATGTCTTTGACAACCCCTTACTCATTTATACTACTGTGTAAAGAATGGGATTGAAGGCTCCTTTAATCTCACCTGCACAATTTTGCCCAAATAAAACTACGGTGCCGTAAGTCTGCTACTTAATCTTACATTTGACAGATTTTTCAGAAAACGTTAAAAATATTGTGATCAGGAGCCAATTCTTATTTATTTGTCCGCAAGTAATTTCAAAGCAAACAAAGGATTTTTGCTGCGGTTCCGGATCGAACATTTTTTGCGTGGGTAGCTTTAGATGATCAAAATTAAGAGAAATTTATGTTTTCTATATATACTTGATCTTGTCTGTAATGAGAAAATTTCTCGTATCGATTCACTATCATACTTTGAAATTTTGGCATTTTATATTTTGCAAATTCAAAATGTTATTCTGACCATCTGTTTATATTTTAGTGCACATGTCTCGTGATTTTATTATTGTGCAGTAATTTAACTATTGTTTTGATAAGTACCGTGTGGATATTTATCTGTTTTGTTTGTCATCAATTGGCCTTTTTGTCGGACAAAGGGATGACAGCTACTGTAAGAACACTTTGCAAGTAAATTATAGAAGATCCCAATACATGGGGTAAAAAGGACATGGATGTAGCGATGCTCGACAATTAGCGATAAATTCCTCTCAAACAGTTACTAGTAGCCATCCTGAACTTTATACTATGAGCTATGAACAAAAGCTCATTTTTAAGGCGTAATGGGGACCTCAAGATGAACAGCAATAAAATCGTTCTTCCACTGCTTGATTCAACCAAATATTTGTAGAGACTCTCATGTGCATTTACTCAATATCTTTCAATGTTTATATTGGCATTGTATGTTTATACATCTTGAAACCACAATAAAATAAAATGGAAAAACTGTGAGCGCTCACTAATTTATATCCCCGACCCATTTGAAAAAAATTAATTGTAAAATAATTTGAAAACAATGACAATACGTACTGAACATTCTGTGAAATTTTCATTGAATTTCATCCAGTTGCCATGGTGTAGAAAGAGTAATTGCCACAATGCGTGTTCCCCCATGGCGGATGGAATAGCGAACGAACGGACGAGTGCCCATGTTGTAGACAAATTTGTTGCCACATTCTGTGAGGCGGACGGAATAGCGAACGAACGGACCAGCGGACGGAAGAAAGGACACCATGATCACTATATACTAAAGCGGGGGTTTAAAAAAACTTACGTCTCCTCCTGCAGCAACATTATCTATCACAACTGTGTTAGGATTGGTTACCCAAAACGTCGAGGGTTTCCTGTTAAAAAATTTAATAATTCAATGAAAATAAAAGCATCGCTTACTTGGAAATGTTTGAAACTGCAAATGCTGAATTTTTTTGTCAGCTCTGATATTTAAATTTAAAAGTGCTCCTTAATATATCTGGGACATTGGTGATCTACCAAAAATAATGAATATTTAATAAATTCTTTTGAATTTTGGTGAAGTTTGATCAGTTGTTGTGAGTCACATATGAGTTTCAAATAAAACAAACTTTCAACTACTAATACTGTGTTCACTACTTTATTTTAGATTCAATTCTTACTCATCAGTTGGTATAAGGTATCCTATCTTCTGGCCAAGTCCTATATTTCCATAGATATATGTATCTCTTTCACCTCCATCTTCCAGGAAATAACCATGACCTTTTGTTAGATAACACACATTTTCCGATACCTTGTAATGTAAAAAAAGATTATTACCTAGGAAATATTGAAAGCGATTTCTGCTTGACAAATATACTTTCAATATTATCTTAGTTCAGGAAAAATCAAGCTTTGATTAGTGAATGGTGCATTTCAGAAAAACGACGGTGTGACGTGTGCTGTATACAGAGTAGGACATGCTTACCCTTCCGGAGCACCTGATGTCACTCTTGTTCATTGAGAGTTCACACTGTTAGTGCTTCAGTTTTTTGTGTTGTATATGTAATGTTCGTGTGTTTTGTGGGCATGTGGTGTCTTTGGTCTTCTGTCTTCTGGTGTTCTTGCTTTTGCGTTGTCTCTGGACTCTGATTTGTGTAATCTTGTGCTTTGTTTCTTCGGTATTCTACTGCCGTTGTTAAAAAGAAAATATAGAGATATATTGACAAGTGAGTCTAAAAAAACAAGAAGTTATAATGAACACATAACAAAATTACAAAAACAGGGAAAAAGTTTATTAAGCAGAAATGCTAAAAATCGACCAAAATAGTGGTCGATGTATTTTATTTTATTATGTCGCAACAGACGAAGTCGGGACGACATATTGTTTTTGGTTCTTTTTCTTTGTTATTTTTTTTCATTATTCCTTCTTTCTTCTATTCTTCCACATATTTTTGTCCGGCTATTTTCTCAAAGATGTCTAGACAGAATTCATTCATACTTGGCATAAAGTTAAATCACCATTAGAAGATGTGCACGCACCAACAAAAATTTTCCAAGGTGGCCGCCAAATTACGTCAAAATTTCAGCTTTGTCGGAATTCAATGAAAATTGATTTCTAGATAGATTTTGATGCTGCGATCATGATGGAATCATCGAATTGGCTGCCAGGGGCGACATCAGCTATTGCTTACAATTGCAAATCTAGTTTTATTTTATTTTTAGAGATGATCTTTCCATATATCTCTACCTTTTGTTTTTTATCTTTACCTTGAGAGCTAATTCGCTTCACCTATTTTGTTTTATATTAACTTGTAAATAGTTTTCGTCAAAATTCAAGGGAATTTGTGAATAGAGTTATATCAAATCCGTTTAAACTGCTTTAACTTCAAATTGCACGAACAATTTAGGGTTCTGTTTGCGTTTTAATCTGAGATCGAAGGCTGAGAAAATTTTATTCCCAGTATGAATCCTCGACATCAAAAGAAAGGACATGAAAGCAAAAACCGTTATACAATCAAATGGCGTATTTTGCCGGTTTCATTACAAAAAATGGGAATCAGCAAATTATTGTACACATTCGAGAGCTTCTAAACGTTCTCAAATCATTCGAGAAACATAACAAATTAATGTACATATGTATTTTTGAAGACAAGAAATGCAAATTCATCGAGTTTCTACCCTGTGAGAGTTTTGGGAAAATTTTTACAAGCAGCATGTTCCTCTTTTGTACTCGTTCCATCGTTATGCATCCAGACTTTTCTTTGAGCAGGGTCTTAAAATGTCTCAAAAAGAGGGATTAAAGATCAATTCTTTAAAGTTTACAAAGCTATACATAATAAAATAAAACGTTGCAGTTTAAATTTTTGGAGAATTTAACTGTTTCCTCAACCGACGGGTTTGTATTAGAATATATATATTTCTTTTTATTTAGACAAGTCCTTGTTGGAAATACTGGCACATTCTCAGCGATTAAAAATCTCAGATATAGCGTTTATTTCAGCACATCAATATCGCTAAACATTGGAATGAAAATAGGTTTGATCAAATTCTACCCTGACATATTTTGAAAGCGGTGAATTTACGTTTTTTAATCTTCAATATCAATAACGTTACTGTTACGTAGTTATACAGAAAGATCAAACAAATTATCTTAAGAAGTTAAGGATTTCATGAATATTTCCATTCAAATTTTAAAAGAAATTTAAAAATTCACAAATAACATGATCGATATGGAGCATTCGTGACACTTGTCCTAAAAAGTGCAAGTAGAACCAAATAAATGATTACATTTGATAAAACTATTTGAATCATCTATGGATTAACAAGCCAGATATCGCAAGTTCATGAAACTATAAAACATTCTCTCCGTTCTTTTTATCATTAAAAGCTGATAATTTCTTTATATAGCTAATATCTATATTTTATATATTTCCTTTTGTAATTGCAAATAAACAATAACTTGAATCAATAAAGAGATCAACTATATTACTTCTTTTCTCCTACCCATAAGTTTTGAAACATTTAGACCGCATTATCTGATCTATTGTATTAAAATGAAAGTAACTGAAACAAAGACTAAATGACTTTTGATGAATTGACATGCTAGCATAAAAATCATTAGATTTTTAATAATAAAATACTGAAGTTACTGCTTATTTATTTTCTTCATATGCTTTCGACAACTTATGTCTTCTCAGTGCAGAACATAGCCATAAACTGAATTACGCAGTAACAATTGATGCTAAAACGATTAGAAAAACTTTCGAATTAATTATGTTGTTTTTCATGATTCATTGCTTACATATAAAAAGTTTATATTACCGTTGCATTATGGGTTCCATGTACAGTAATGCAGCGTGTATTGGAATGATGTATTGAATTCTGTCTGAAATATTGTCTGCCATAGACATCGTGACACATGTGCACATGCAATGGATAACGACCTGAATTTCAAACAAAGCATAATTAGATACAATAATAATTAATTGAATTAACAGGAAACATCTACTGTAGCTAAAAATTACCATTGCATTCTATAATCTGCCAGGAAACTAAACAGGAAAAACATAGATAAGACAAAAAGACAAACGTAAATAACTATAGGAAGTCCAGAGAGCTGGACCTTACACCAGTACTAGCAAGAGCTATAAATACAAGAAGAAAACTGAAAAAATAATATTTGTAACGTAAAACTTAACTTGCCATTGTATTATCAAGAATAAAAACAAGGACATGAAAGGTAAAATTGCCATCTGTCGGATAAGCATTATCCCATAACTTTTTGCGTTTGTCTTGGACCTTCGTGGTTTAAATACATTTTTGTTTAAAAATAACACCTTTTTCGTTGTCATCTTATATCAAACAAAAACGCTTTTTTTTTCTCTCTTGAATTACTCGTCCGCAAAGACCAACCAAGTCCACAACATGGGACCGGTTTTCATTTAATCCATGAATGACAGGGACATTTAACATTTCCTTGGTTGTTTTACCATTTACGGACATTACTTGTGAACCTCGATGAATAAGTATGAAAATGCATCAGCTTCTTTCCGAACATTAACGCAAATTTTCAAAATATTTCGATGTTTAGAATTTATTAAATTCTCAAAAATCGGTATTTTTTACCCCAAAATTCAAAACATTGCAAGTTTTCAGAAATTTCAACTCAAACAACTTCTTGGCAAAATTGGAAATCAGAATTTGAAGAATGGGGTATTTTGTCTTTAATTTTTCGTCAGTGTGATTGAAATGTTCAGACAATTTGTTAATTTTCATTTTACATTTGTGTACCACTTAATTAATCAAACGTTGATGTTGGTGCAAATTTTCAAGAGTGGACTGAAATGCCTGGATGCAAAACTTTAAGCAGACAATTAGCTTGGTAATTTACCAAAGAAAAATTCTTTAGCTCCACATAGAAGATTTGTAAAACATAAATATCAGGTGTTGCGTTTTCATTGGCGCTCAGTATATAAGGTTGATATTGGACTGAATAACAATAAAATACATAACTTACAGTTGATTTAGTTTCTGCATATGGGCAGATATATTCCATCTTTAATGCGATATGGTTCATTTAAAAAATATAGAGAGATTTTTACACCGTTCATATAAGATTTTGTAATGGAGTTACAAGAGAATTTCATCTTTGCTGAATTACAGCTTCAAAAGCATATCAATTCAATATATAACACATATTTTTGTAGGTTAACCTCGGTAAAAAATACGTCAATTACAGATTTTCATATATGTTTGGTCAGTTTTATCATATCTTTCAATTTCAATAACAGGCTTAATAAAACCCACGATAATTTACTTTTAACGAGAGTGAATGAAGGGCAATATTTCTAACCCTGTCAACCAGAAGGACTTCATCTAAACCCTTTATTTTAACCTCAAGTAGCCCAAAGAATCTTCAAAGCTATTTGTTTAAAAAAAACTACCTTGTGTATTCACGATTGTTTTAGATAATAAAACGTATTGATGGGGTCTGCTCTGCAACGGAAGAAAAGTAACACAAATTAAATACATTTTTATAATTCCTCAAGGTTAAAATTTCATAGTTTGACTAATCACATCCATTTTTAATTTTAAGAACATCAATTTAAACATTTCCCACGTTAAGCAAAAAATATCGATAAGTTGTTGTGCTCTTGTTTTAGATATACATTTAAGGTAGATCGGTAGTCCTCCGCCATTTTTAATTTGTTATTTTTATCTGTTTTTTAAATATGCAAATATTTTTATTTGTAATGAATCCATCAGTATTGTATCCATAATACAAAATGCAAAGGAGCTAAATGGACTTGATTTCACATGTCTTTAACTTATTAGACGAGGTATATTAACTTGATAATTAGATAATTTGGAAGAAAATTTTTGAAAAAGGGAGAAAATTTGGTAAAAATATTTTACATAGATATCACTATTATAATTTACAAATTATATGGAAAACAAAGTCGGTGAACCCCATTTTTCTTTATATTTTTTGAAAGTATGTTCAAAGGGCTAACACATGAGTAAAGTAGAAAGAAATCTGTGGAAGAGTTTTAAAGAAATCAACAATATACCTGTTTTTCCCTATATATTCATTTGAAATATTTAATTATTTTGATATCAGTTATTTTAAAAACAAGCACCGTGACCCGTCTTTTTATTTTTTTTATTTCAATGCTTATATAAAAAAGGAAACTTTCCTGTAAAAATAAAAAAAAATCTATGGAAAAAAATTTGGAGTACCCATCTACCTTAAGCGTT
>MJUU01003565.1:49833-76351 GCA_002080025.1 Modiolus philippinarum | reverse complement strand
GAAGGGGAGATAATCCGACTTTGACTTTTCGTTGATTCCCCATGTATGGGTTACCTCATACGCACAACTCCTCTTAATCCACTTGAAGGATTTTGATAAAACTTTAGACAAAGGAAGAACACTATATGTAGATGTGTAAAATGTCAAATAGGCTGAAAAAAGGGTGAATTTTATATTTGTCTGATTTAGATAGTGTTTTCATTGGAACCCTTTGGAAAAGTTTTTTCTTGAAGATTATATCATTGTGTCCATACTTGTATTGTGTCCATACTTGTACTGTGTCCATACTTGTACTGTGTCCACACCTGTATTGTGTCCACACCAACTTAATTTTGCACTTACCATATCGATTCAGGATTCAATTAGCGGGGGGTATCTTTGGCTGCCATTTGGCGACAGTTCTTGTTTCGATCTGATCCAATAAAAAACATGGCTGCCAGTGCGGAACTTAGGTTTAACATTTGACCCTATTCAACCAAACTTTAGAGAAATGATGTACTAAAGGTCCTCAGCATAGATTGCTTATTTCGTTCTGATCCAATAAAAACATGGCTGCCAGTGCGGAACTTAGGTTTAACATTTGACCCTATGGGAAAAATCACATTTTCATCCTTTCCTCTGAAACCCCTGAAGCAAATTCAACCAAACTATACAGAAATGATGTACTGAAGGTTCTTTACAAAGATTGCTCATTTCGTTCTGATCTGATAGAAAACATAGCAACCAGTGCGGAACTTAGGTTTAACATTGGACCCAATGAGAAAAATCACATTTTCATCGTCTCCTCTGAAACCGCTGAAGCAAATTAAACAAACTTTACAGGAATGATGTACTAAAGGTCCTCAACAAAGATCGCTCATTTCATTCCGATCCGAAAAAAAAACATGATGGCCAGCGTGGAACATAGTTTAACATAGGATCCTATGGGGAAATTTCATTTTCATGATCTACTCTGAAACCATTAAAGCAAATTTAACTTAACTGTATTGGAGTAATGAATGGAAAGATATAAACAAAGAATACTTATTTCAATTGAATCTAACAAAAACATGGATGTGAGTAGATAACATAGCTTAACATTAGACCCTAAAAGAAAACATTTTTGGTCATCAGCATAGGCTTGGCTCAAAAGCATCTTTGTCAGATGAGCGATACAGGCTCAGTATCTGAGGCTCTAATTGTAATTATTTTGTGAACTGTCTTCCATGCAAACACCACAAAGCACAAGATTTGGCTTCCTATTTCGATATTTTTGGTAATGAGTACTTCTTTGTTTTAAAATTTTTCGGGCTTTCCATATAATTTGATTTTAATGCTGCTGATAAGAGGTTACTCCTTGAAACACGTGTACAGCATAACTAAATTTACTGTTCATTTTTGCAACTTTGCTATTTTTGCATTTTGAAACCATTTGACCGATGCCACTGCTGGTGGACCAGAGGTCCCCGAGGATATTCACCAGTCCAAAAGTCAGACTTGTCTGGCACGAAAATTTACCTGGCGATTTATAGAAATTTACCGTTTTATCAAATTTCTAACCCCTTAAAAATACTAAGGCTTCATTCCGTGTATGGTACTCGGTGGATGTCCTTAGAACTGGATTTGGCTTCCTATTGCGATATTTTTGGTAATAAGTACCTTCAATGACATATTTTAGTTGCGATCGATGTTGGTCAACATTTTTATTCTCTTTTTGTAACCCTGGTGCTTTCAGCTGGATAACCCTGAGCATTGCCCAAGTTGGCACTCCATGGCGGGTGGGGAGCAAGGGAGTGACCTTGATATAATTTTTGTCAAGAATACCGCTTAAGTGCACGCTAGGGGCCTTCTTGATCTCGCTTGAGGGGGTGAATATTATTCACCTCTAGTTGAAGACCTTCAGGCGACATCAAGATGTAGACAGGAGTAAAAGCCCTGTCCTTGATAAACTGGAGTTTTCTATGTATCGTGTGCGTTTTTGTCACATGTACATTCACTCCATATCCTTTCATTTTTCCTATTCTTTGTTTAAAATATTTCGGGCTTTCCATATTATTTGATTTTAATGCTGCTGATGAGAGGTTACTCCTTGAAACACGTGTACAGCATAATTTACTGTTCATGTTTGCAACTTTGGTATTTTTGCATTTTGAAACCATTGGATACATCGGCAAACGAATACCGAAGCAAGAACAGGGAAAGGGGAAATTCTAAAATCATAAATCCAAAATCATGGCAATTCACAGCAACACGAACTGAGACAGTATGACAAAGACAAAACAAATAAACAAAAATGAACAAGAACGCCACAAAACTAAAGCACTTGCAGTGTGAACCCCTATAAAAACTGAGGTATCATCAGGTGCTCCGGAAGGGTAAGCATGATCTGCTCCACATGTGGCAACCGTCACACTGCCAGTGAAAAGTCCGGTTTTGTCACAATCGGTGTTAGTCAGTCCGGTAACAAACTCTAGATCTACCCAAAAATATCTGTTCTCATTTGTGAAACAGAAACATTGTAATGGTCTGTCAAATCGTGGTGACGACCGTAAAACTTCTGTAGTGACAATTGCAATAGTGACTGAACATACCCTTGATGTATAAGTTTTTGAGACAGTAATTTCGCTCTGTTGGACCGATGCCACTGCTGGTGGACCAGAGGTCCCCGAGGGTATTCACCAGTCCAATAGTCAGACGTGTCTGGTACGAAAATTTACCCAGCGATTTATAGAAATTTAGCGTTTTATCAAATTTCTAACCCCTTAAAAATACTAAGGCTTCATTCCGTGTATGGCACTCGGTGGATGTCCTTAGTACTGGATTTGGCTTCCTATTTCGATATTTTTGGTAATGAGAACTTCTTTGTTTAAAATGTTTCGGGCTTTCCACATTATTTGATTTTAATGCTGCTGATGAGACACTCCTTGAAACACGTGTACAGCATAATTTACTGTTCATTTTTGCAACTTTGGTATTTTTGAAGTTTGCCCATACTACAATAGAACTTTTTGTACCTTGCTATGATGCTGACAAAACATTATCCATGAAATTGACCTAATAAATATTGT
The DNA here is from genome assembly GCA_002080025.1 of Modiolus philippinarum. Classification (NCBI taxonomy): domain Eukaryota; kingdom Metazoa; phylum Mollusca; class Bivalvia; order Mytilida; family Modiolidae; genus Modiolus; species Modiolus philippinarum. The sequence goes on along the minus strand of MJUU01003565.1, from coordinate 73,304 downwards.
ACAACTTGGCAGAAAATATTTCATTTCAATAGACTCTGACGTAAATGCAATCATTGACATCTGTTTCATAAGCAATGTTTTGTAAAAATTGTCAAATTCATATTTACTAAGAGCAAAACCCTATTGATGATAAACACACTTTGAATAGGAATTGACAAGAAAAAATATTCACTTTTGAAACGATATACTATTCGTTTTTATACGCTCGTTGAAGACGGGATGTATTATGGTATATCGTTGTCCGTCTGTCCGTACGTAGTTAACACTTCGCACAATAACTCTGAAATGCCTATGTATCTCATGAATGATATCGGATGAATTGCTTTTCAGAGTTTTGTTTCTTCTTACTTTGTCCATATTACTCAGGTTCATAATATTGTTTTTAAGAATTTCTGTAATATTCTGTATCATTCTGTATCACCAGAAACTGCACTGATAGTGTCCAATATACTCTTTTGGCAAACTAGTAGTATATCTACATGTACTAAGCCTGTCACATGATTTAGAATTGTCAGTCAAATAGTGAAGTACAAATGTCAAGTTTAATTTGACAATATTTCTGGTAGAATCAAGTTTTTACCCCACTTGTGATCATTCATTTTACTTATCTCTTCATCTCATATCAAGAAATAAACAAATTTCTGAAATCCGTTAAAGATAATATTTAAATTTTAAATTTACTTGACATGATGCAACTTTTTTAAATACATTTTGTTGTACCGGAATTTAAATTGCAAGTAAATTAATAACAAAAATACCCAAGTTACTGTTAATTTATTTTCTGCATATTATGTCTCATCAGTGCAGATCAAAACCAAAACATTAGGAAGTCCGTTAACCAAAAAACACGTTTTAGCTGATAGAGAACAAATAAGCAAAAGGATCTAAATAGAAAATATCTAACCGAATAACAAAACAATCGTCTAGTAACGTAGAAATGTTGTTGTTTTTTTAAATTGGAAAAAATGATTGATAAAGTCAGCATAATAATGTCAATAACATTGTATTTAACAATTATTATACCCTTTGTAAGAAAGTTCATTATAGTAAAGCGGTTTTATTTTCGCATAGTAGCGTTGAATGCACTATGGGCAATAGTAAGCATCGCTGTTGCGAAAAGCTATTGCTTTCTACGTCAATCATCATCAATTAACATTTTAAGCATTCTAAACAGAAAAAGGAGTATTTGGCAATGCAGCGATTCAAAAATAGTCAACAGTCAGTATAATAATATTAATAATATTAAAGTTGTGTTTTACATTGACTATGGAAAATAGTGTGTTTTGATTTTATGTCCTTTTATGTGTTATGACTTTATACTCTTATATGTTTTGGTTTTGGGTATTTCAAATTCTATTAACACTCACCAGACATAAGTAATCGAATAGCCATATGCAGAACTATAAAATTTACCGCAGTTTATTTAGTTGTTTTTCAATGAATATCAAATGACCTGCACAAATAAATACATTTAAATTTAATTTGCTATTGACTGAATTTAACTGATATTGAAGATTCTAATGCAAAATTTATATAACGAAGGTTTTGATTGGTCAAAACTGACCGTCAATTCCACCATCTACACACCTGGGACAAATTATGTTCCCTGTTTAGTCTGGTTCCTAATATTGTTACAAATTTACGATTTAAAAATAGAACATGAAATTGATTTGTTGCATTAGAATCGCAATAACAGTACAATATTTGAATACCCGAGGGCGTCAATCTTGATTTGACGGTCAAAATATCCGTTTATAGGCTCCGCTACGCGTCGCCTATAAACTGCATTTTGACCGTCAAATCTACGATTGACGCCCTCGGGTATTCAAATATTGTACTGTTATTGCTTAAATGTCTGTACCTTGAAACTTTAGTGATACAAGATTGGCAGTAATTGAAAAAAATATTTAAGCATACATGCTTTAGAATGGGTATAAAAGGCATGAAAATGTTGCGATTATCAAGTATCAACTTTGAAGCAGAGACTGCTACGTTTAAGTCTACGTTCAAGTCCACAACAGAGAGAACACACAATTGGAAAACTGAACAACCCGCCAGGTTAACGGAAAGCACTTTTGAAGACTGTAAGTGTGCTATTTGGATCACTGAATGTCTAAATCAATATTACATGAAAGAAATGGCATCAATGACAGCACAAGGAGAAAAATAAACACCTCACTAGCATACAGCCATTACAATGCAATGATCGCTTCATCACGGCTGCTGAATCTGTTTGCCAAACTGTCGGAACCCACCAGCGACCGAAATGTAATGATACGTTTGGCTACCAGGAATAGTCAAATGTCGTCGCGTAGTGAAAGGGGCCTGTTCTTACAACCCATCAGCAACTGCAATGTCTTCAGTGGTCTTTGCAGCTACCAAACTGGAAAATCGGCAGTAGCGGATAATTATATCTTATGTGGAAAATTGAAGCTGTATTTCGACAGTAAATGGCAGGACAAGAGTCTGGAGAAGGCCTTAAGAAGATTTCGAAGACAGTTCACCTGAAAAGAGACTCTTTTAGTGGTGAAAAACATGGTATATATTTGTTTATAATTATAATTGTCCCCGTTGTGTTCTAAGAGATTCTTGAAGAATCGGGAAGACGCTATGGTATAATAACTACCCGATACATCGATAAAGTTTTGACACCACCAAATCAGCCATATTTCGCCTTTCATCAAAATCAGACATTCAAGCATGATAATGCATGTTCACATAGAACAAGAACCACAAGGTACTCCCTACAGCTGAATAATATGAAAGAAGTGGATTGGCTTGCTTATATTTTGCCTATAACTAAATTTACTTTACGAAAAGCAATTAACCTATAGATTAATTATAAATCAACCCTAGCTCAATAGTGTTATTAATTAGCAATTCCCTCTCGGTGTATTGATGTATTGATTTTTTTCGCCTTGTGAAAGATCTTTTACCGGTGCAAACACGTCTCAAAAGTCCCGTTTCAAACCAACAAAAGGCTGTACTATTGTACTAAATATATATGAATAACCATTCCAATCTACAGAAAGTAATTCTGTCCTTTGCATGGAAAATACAAAAAATACCAATTTTGCATAATTAACATTTTACCAAAGGGTGTGGAGAAAATGCTCTACACGTGATACAAGGAGGAACCTCTTATCAGCAGTATAATGTGGAATGTCATAATCTATAAAAATGTTAGAAAGAAGTACTCATTATCAAAAATATCGAAAAGGATGCCAAATCCGGTACCAAGGACATCCACCGAGTGAAATACACAGAATGAAGCTTCGTTACTTTTAAGGAGTTAGAATTTTGATTCAAACAGTTTATTTCTATAAAACGCAAGGTTAAATTTTAATGTCAGACAAGTCTGACAACTGGGCAGGTGAATACTCTCGGAGACCTCTTATCAATTAGCAGTGACATAGACAGAGTGGTTTCAAAATAAAAAAAACAATAATGCATATTTAACAGTTATTTTTTGATTGATTGATTGAATATTGTTTAACGTCTACTCGGCAATATTTCAGCTGTATCAAGACGAGAACAAGTTTGTTGATAAATAATCACTTTGGGGTATGGAAATGGCCATGGGACGGGAAATTCTGACTGCCACTGGAAAAGTAGGGTGAAATCGTCAAGGGCGGGGAATTTAGCCTTGTAGCCGATCACCTACGGACCACCCCAAAAAGAGCTTGCTACAAGGGTTCTTTAACGTGCAGGAAGCGTGGCATTTCTTCCAACACGTGGACCTGAGTTTACATCCCATCCGAAAGATGGGTTGTGTATTTATTAATCCCGCACAACCACGGAATGGGTCCTATTTCTATATCCCGGGACCCTCGGGGTCAGCCTCCGTTTAGGAGGGGTCACACCCCGCAAGCCGGAGATACTGGGTCCTATTTCTATATCCCGGGGTTCCCTCGGGGTCCTCTGTTAGGATGGTTCATACTCCAAGCTCAGAGGATGCTGCGGGCCTATTCTTCAGCCGGGACCGCGCACGGCGGCAGTTAATTTTTGTTATGTTGTATACGTGTCTCAAGTAGTAACCTCTCATCAGCAGCCGTTTTGAATCAAATATTATGGAATGTGAGAAAGAAGTACCCATTAACAAAAATATCAAAAAAAGAGATTAATCAAATATCGATGCAAAATATGAATAAACGATTTTTTTAAGAGGCTGTGTCGCTCATCTGGTCCATGGCTGACATAGATAGTCCAAATAACCTAGATAAAAAAGGGCTTTATTTTCAAGTGTATTTATTCACCTGTACGTTATTTCCTTCAAAGTTGAACTATATTTCCTAATGGCAACCATTTTGGATAGGTGAAGACTTACCGATCACCTTTTTTGAAGGGACCAACTAAGAACCATTATGAACAATTCCAATTTGCTTAGTAGTTTCAGAGGACATCTTTTACTGTTTTTCCCATAAGGCCCAATGTTAAGCTAAGTTCTCCACTGTTCTCCACTGTTGGACATCTTAGCTTGATGGAAAATTTTTTAAAGGGGACCACCCAGGGACTAGTTTGTGTACAATATATGATTTGCCAGTTACAGGAGTTCTAGTCAATTTTTGTGGTTTTTGGTCAAACCTTCACAGGGAAATAACGCCTACACGGGACAAACAAATATTAAATTTGCACATTTGTTTTAAAGTACGGTCTTCGTGTTTCGCCAGTCTGGACAAAGTAATACCCTACACAATGTTTATGATATTCTGCAGTAAGTTAGGATATTTTCGAATTTTTAATACTTTTTAGTCACTGAGAAGACAATTCGAAGTTGTACAGTTGTTTATTTTTTTTAACTTGAAACAAGTAGCACTTTAATGAATGGTAAGCGCTATTTGGGATTTGGTTTTGAATTATGTTGCCGATTAAACGTCTGCTAAAGGTTAAACTATAATAACTTTTAATTAAAAATGCTTTATTTTTGGTTGGTTTTCACAAGCAGGGAACGATTCTGTCCTCTTGAGATTTTCAAAAAGTTACCCCCTTTTGGGTTTTTCTAAATTCATGCTGTTGATTGCAGAAATTTGCTTTGTTGTTTCAGAGGAGACAATCTTTGAATGCTTTACAATTTAAGCTAAAACTATATCTGTAATACTTTTTTAAAATAAAAAAAAACAAAAATAATTTTGAAAAATTTGCGGAAAAATGGCAATAACTCCTATATGGTTTTTTTCGGATTTCTTTCAAGATTGCAGGATGGGTAGATCTTGCCATTCTGAAGAATTTAACCCGTCATATTTTTAAATATCTATAGCGGTTATTGTGTTATTTGCCAAAAACTGTAATTTATTCCAATGTTCCCATTTTCGTAGCACCTTGTTGTTCACCTGGGACTCAGAAAATGATAAATTTGAAAGTAAATACCCTAGCTAATTCCATTTTGCCCAGATGTTTTAAAGGAGAATATTTGTGAAAGGATGCTAACGATGGACGGATGACAGACGACGGACGCCAAGTGATGGCAAAAGCTCACCCTCGCACAGCCAGGTGAGCTAAAAACAAAAGAATGAGACAAAATGTAATTTGGAGAGTGCTTGTCGCAAATCTGCCAGCTAGCCCAAGGAAACTAGTCTGCAAGTCAAACACTGGTAAAGCACTGTCACACTACAGATGATAAATAAAACTTAGGGACCGACCATTTAACTTGAAAAGGGGGGGGTTATGGTTTTTTTCTAAAAAAATATTTTGGATCTGATTTTATGTGAAAAAATATTTTGTCTGCCAAAATGTTGAAAAAAAAAATTTCTGATGGAGGCTCTCTGCCCCCAAAAATAACGTTAATTTTGAAAAAAAAAATATTTTGTTGATACATGTGCAAAAAATAAATTCAGGTTAAATGGTCGGTCGCTTAAACCTCCCCAAAGATTTGATAAGGAATCATCACTAATGCCATTAGACGTGTACAATCGTCGGTTCCCTTGATCCCATGAGCCAATTTTACGGATTCGTTCAGAATATCTTGTCTTATATGTCCATAATAGTACTTTAAATAAACACTTATTAGTAGTAGGTCCCCATCCTGATAATCCATGTCAAATTGCAGAAGGCTGCAAAATGTGGTTGCAGAGAAAAATGTGAAAGAAATTTTCAAGACGCCAAAAATATTCCAATTTCCGTCAAACAGGAAGTTGGCATCCGAAAGATCCCAAACTCTGTAGAACTTTGAAGTTCCTGACACATATACTCCACGTTGAATTGCAGGAGGTTGACATATGTGGTTACTGAGAAAAATTGTTGCAGAAAATTTCAAGACTCAAGAAATATTCTAAGGTCCGTTAAACAGGGAGTGGGCATGGGAAAGATCCTCCATGCCAAATTTCAAAAGTCTTGGATGTGTGGTTCCTGAGGAAAACCTGACAATTTTTTTTTTTGTGACGCCTACGCCAGACACAAGACGACGGACCCTATATGTCGCCTTCGTGAGCGCAGGCGATACAATTACACTCGGATAGTTAGAAGGATATCATTCTGTTGTTTTAGTTTCATTTAGATCATTAAAAATGTTGATCTTGTAATATACCTACGCATTTTACATTAACATGTACACTTTTTATCACGTTAGAAATTAATCTAAAGTGAACTTACCCGCCATTGAAATAGAGATCTAAAACATAGAGTAAAACTTGTGTTAAAATTAAAATAAATCCTTAAGCTAAAGGGAAAGTATGTTAATTCAATCTAAGCACTAGCACACTCACAATTGCTGCGTAGGGAACAATAATTTGTTTAAAGATCCCGATCTTCCATTCCATGCCAAATAGATCCTATCGTTTTTCTCTTTACCATGGCTATATGTTGACCCTTGGTAAAAGGTGTTATAACTGACCAAAAAGCAATATTTTTGTGTGTCTTGACTGTTTTCTACTTAGTTTACTTTATGTCTTAAGGAGTCTAGGATGGTGTTTATTTCGCTGAACTTGATTACTCTTAATTAAGGGGCTGACTCCGACCTGCCGTTGGGTGTGGGGTTTCCTCATCCCTTTGGGTCATTGTCTCTCTGACACATTCCCAGTTTCCCTTCTTTTTCTATCAATTTTAATAACGTACTCCTAGCACATTTCATGCAAGTTATACTTCATTGGTGGATCCAAGAGGTGAGGGGGTTCCGGGGGTTGAAACCCGTTTTGGACAATCATGTATTTTTTTTATATTTTTTTTATAAATACCCTAATGTATTACTAATAAATGCCCCAAAAATTTTCTTTCCTCCTTCCGCTAGCCGAAATTTCTATCACTAATAATTGAAATCCCCTTTTCAAATTACCTGGATCCCCCTGTACTCTTTGAAAAGCAATGATCCTATACAGCATGTCTTATCATTTTCAGTTGTTTGTTGTTTTAAGTTGATCATGTTTTACATTAGATATTAGACAAAAAAAAAATAAACCACTCCAACTTTTACACTGGGGACTCTTTTACACGCTTCATAACCATTTAAAATTTGTATAAAATAAATTTTAAAATATATCTTTTATTTGTTCTAATAGTAGTTACATGGATAAGTCTTGTAAATTTCGAAATGAAACGTTTTTTTGCGTGTATATATAGGCTCAAAAATTCTGTCTTATACGATTGTTAAAATTTTTTTCAATAGACATCAGTTTCTTGTGGGAAAATTTGAAGTTTCAGTCAGAATTCTGATTATTATTTTTACTTAATACTGGGATTGTCATTTCTTTTAACTGTCTACAACCTTTCAATATCAATTGCTGTCGAGTTGCTACCGGACACTACCACAATTGAAGGGCAGATTTGGTGCGCCTTAAAACCGGTTAAAACCATCATTTCTTTTGAAATGCCTGTAGCAAGGCAGGACCATTGCAATCGACATTTTCTCCGGTGATTTCCACCTGCTTTGTCTTTTTGCCTTATGGATTTTGGCTTTCGATAATAGGGTCTGTAAGTCTCGTCATGTGACTCACGAGAATCTACGATAAACAGGCAATTCGAAAACGTTTTTCCCGCCAAAACATGACGTCAGAAGATTGTGACGTTGATATTTTTGTTCAAAACGTCAAATATCTTTCTTTAAAATGTAACTTCCGGGTACAATTTTTGATCCTGGAAGTTCCAAAATTGTACGAGACTTACAGGCCCTATTCTGGTCGGTTTTTTTGTTATAACCCCCATCCTTCAAGCTAATCATCAGAAAGGTACTCGGTCAATACAAAACATTCCCAACTGAACAACGGTACCGTTCTATCTGTGATGTGACACACTGAAACAAACGAAAAAAATATTTCCATTCAATTGTTCTAATAAATATTAAGCAAAATGACAGAAAGCATTTCATTTTCATAATTTCTGACATAAATGCAATCATTGACATCTGTTTCTATACGACAATTTTTTGGGGAAAATTTGAAATTAATATTTTGTAAGAGCAAAAACATATTCATGATAAACGCACTTTGAATTAGTATTGACGACAACAATTATTCTGTTAGTTAACATTTTTCAAACATACATGTAATACCATTTGTGTTTTTATACAGCTGTAACGTGGCGCATGTAGTTCATGTATTATATCGGACAAATAAATACCGAAGTTACTGTAAATTTAGTTTCTGTATATTGCCATTTCGACAACTTATGTCTCATCAATGCAGATCACCAACAGAAGAGTCGTCCCAGTGGTAATAAATAAAATAATTCCGAAGTTACGGTAAAGTTAGTTTTTTGCATATTGCTATTTCGAAAACTTATGTCTCTTCACTGCAGATCAAATAACTAAATACCGAAATTACTGTGAATTTAAATTCTGCATATGCGCATTTCGACAACTTATGTCTCTTCAGTGCGGATAAAATCTAAACGTTTGGTAATTAGGCCATTTGGAAGACCAGTGATAAAAATATTGAAAATCTATTAGTAAGAGAACAAATAACGAAAAATGGGATATATTTCTAAGTTTAAAGTGCGTCAAATTTTCTTAAATTTAAATATTACAAGCTTCCAAATAAAATTGGTTTTCCGTTCAACATCGAAGCACTGACTGCTTGGATGGTGAATACAACTGGGACTAACAGTTCACCAGTAGGGATTGATTGATTCTTTCAGTATTGAAATCCACACACTCACATTGCATGATTTTTTAATTTCAGTTATTTCGTTTCCTTTAAACGGTTTCATAAATCTAAAAGGAACCCATCTTCAGTTTAAACAGTGACGATACCATTCATTTGATGGCTTGGCCATATTCTGTTATTAGATTTTCCCAAGTCAAGTGTTTGAGGTCCATATCCTTCCCCACAAACCCTTGATAGTTTTTGCTTATATTTCCAGGGCTGCTTCTCTACACAAGAAGCAAATAACTTTATGAGCCAATGAAATCTTGTTAAGGCAGATTTTCATTGATTCTTCTGGGTTCATTTGATTAAGAGAAGTAGCCCTGGAAATATATATGACGACTATACCAATTTCAAGAGCTCAATTAGTTGCTTCTTGACACTTGACTTGGAAGATGGTTATTAGTCATTCCTGAGGAACATGAACAAGTTATTGAATTCTGGTGTACCGACCTTGAAACCGAATGAAATATACCCATTGTGTTAACGTATTTATAATTATAAATTAGTCATCTTAAAGTTTATGATTGGACGGCTAATGTAAATAAGAAAAGTTGTAAAATTATGAGTCTTCCTTTAAAAAATTCCAAGGAACAGTTTTGCTTGGTGCTAACATCTTCTTTTAGGTGTTATTGTTAATTTCCGTGTTTAACATCCTAATACATCATGGACATTAATACTTGCAATGAAACCTGCTATTTCCAAAGGCGTTTTGTATTTTTAGCATGCAGCATGATACTTTCGATAGAGAGAGGAATATATTGTAGGTACTCCAACGAAAAAATTGAATGTTCGAATTGAATGAATATAACGGTGCAAAAAGGTAGCTATCTGCTTCAATAATTAGACATTAAATTTTTAATCTCGAAAAAATTAAGATTAAGGATAAATTAACATCATTAAAAAATTACAATTAGTCCACTTCCGGTATTTTATCTTCTTCGCATTTACCAGTTCTATAAGAGCTAAGGAGAAACTGGTTCAAAAATTATTTGGAGTTACGACGCTTTGACCACTATTTACGATTAATTATGACCAAAATTCGAGAAAACTGCAAAAACACTTAAAATTTAAAATTACCGTGCACCTACGTGCATTCATTAATCTATTTAAAACTTTGCATTTAAAAAGTGTAGGTTGTAATTTAAATACAATACTTAACGTGCGTCTTCATGCACCATGTCATCATCGTGTATTTGTGCATTGAAAATTGATAAATCATCAAAATGTGCTTAAAAAATTCTTTGTTGGAGTACCTTTATATTGTATTCACATTTGTCCGTCTTTCCTTCCGTCTATAAATTATTTCTGTCAAAATTGTTTAGCTTCTGTAAGAGAGATTAGGATCAAGTTTCTATATGATTAGTTGTAAAGATCCTATCCTGTCATGTTTCATATATTTGATGAAACATGGGCATGGTTATGAACTGTAGACAAACACAAATTTTTGGTCACAATTTTCTCTCATTCTACAAGAGGGATTGATTTCAAAATTGAAATGCAGCCAATATACTGGCCTCTCACTGATTCTGCCGATGTCGACTGAAATTTATGATGATTCTTAACCGAACCCTTCGTAGGTATATCAATCATCCGGCTGTCCCGAGTTCCTATCCTTGTTAAGTCTCTCAAACGAAGTTTGTGGAGACTTATTGTATTTACTCCGTTTTTTTGTTATTTACGTTTGTCTTTACCACTGAGCCGATGCCGCTGCTGATGGACTATTCGTCCAGACGGTATTCACCAACCCAGAAGTCAGTACTTCGGTGCTGGCTAGAAAACCGATTTTATTTGAAAATTTGCAATATCTAAAATTAAGAAAAATTTGTTAAAACGTAGGAGTATCTTCCTTTTGCATAGCTCTGTCCTTAACTGATTTTTGCTTTCCTATTTAGATCATATTTGTAATTGTTCTGTATCAGCTTTTACACATATATATTTCGGTTTATAGATCACCAAATGTTTTAATATAATCTGCACTGAAGAGACATAAGTTGTTGAAATCTGCATACGTAGAAACTAAATTTATAGTAACTTATGTATTTTGTTATTTGTCTTATTTTTGTTTTTTCCTCACACAAGGGTGTAGTTCCCTGTCAGATTGTAGCATGTAGTTGAAATTTTCGGACATTATAGATGTTTCCTGGTCTCGATCCATTTTATTATATCTATATCATTAGTTGTAAGGAACGTCCTATTTTGAGTCTTGTCATATGTTTACTTCCTGTAAGATGAAATGTGGACTTAGTAACTTCCCTGATAGAGCCCAGTTACTCACAAATAGGATACACCGAAGTTACTGTTAATCTATTTTCTGCATTTGCACATTTCGATAAGTTATGGAAGTGCTTTAACCGAAAAATGTGTAAAGGCTGATAGAGAACAAATAACTAAAATGATCTAATAGAAAAGCCAAAATTCAGCTAAGGCCAGAGCTATGCATGAGGGAGGTGCAAGGGTATGTAACCCACGATTTGAAGTCAATACCACATAGATTTCACGGTCGACATAACCATCTGTTGGACCTCTATAGGATATCTGTTTCCCAGATGACAACAGATCTTTCCCTTAAAAAGCTTAATTACTAGATTTAAAATGTTCAACACAGCGGATGCAAGAGATGCTAACTGTACCGGTGCACCTGATTTGACCCATGGCTTTTTTGGGGTCTGTGTTGTTCATCCTTGTATGTGTGTATGTGTTTTTCATTTTCCTTTCTGTATCGTACTAATATTATGTCTTTATTACTTAGTTTTTTTCCGATGTCGCCATTATGCTCGGATCGTTCGTTTTAGATTGACGGTTCGGTTCTCACTTAATTTACAAAATGTTGTAAAACATGATTTTTTTTGTTTAGTTTTTCTAACAATGGTAAATGATACTAACTTGACGTTTTGTCACAAGCATTGTATGATCATTCAAAATTGTGGGATAATTTTCAGACATTTTAGTAACTACAGTCTTTTCATTTTTGGAGAATTACATCATTGTGTTTATACTTGTATTGTGCCTGTACCTGTATTGTGTCCACACTTGTATTGTGTCCACACACACACTTAAATTTGCTTTTTCCATATTGATTAAGTGGTCAATGGGTGGTGATATTATTGGTTGCCATTCGGCGACAGATCTTGTTTGTTTTTTTTAAATCGATTATTTGGAAGTTTTACATCAACTAAATTCATGTTTAGGAAAAATGAAAGGATATGGATTGAATGTACATGTGAGAAAAACGCACACGATACATAGATAAATCCAGTTTATCAAGGACAGAGCTTTTATTCCTAAGGGTCTTCAACCAGAGGTGAACAATATTCACCCCCTCAAGCGAGGTCAAGAAGGCCCCTAGCGTACACTTAAGCGGTATTCTTGACAAAAATTATATAAAGGTCACTCTCTTGCTCCCCACCCGTCATGGAGTGCCAACTTGGGTAATGCAGAGGGTTATCCAGCTGAAAGCACCAGGGTTACAAGAACAGAATAAAAATGTTGAGCAACATCGATCGCAGCTAAAATATGTCATTGAAGCAACACATGTCGGGAGCTGCCAATGAGGAAAAAAGTAAAACCGGTTTATTTTAGTTTATTTTGTATCTCTGTTTAAATAAGGTTGAGATTTTTCAAGTATACTCGCAATTTCCTATTACGATGTGTCAATATTCCATTATTGTAGCTCCCTTCTACTCTTTCATTGGCAATTAAATACAGTTAAAAGCCTTTGCATTAATTTAAAGATTAAACATATCTTTTAGGATAAGGCACAAGTTATCACAACTTAATACAGCATTACTGCTGGTAAAAGTTATTACATTTTCCCCTCAAGGTATTTTAAAGCCATACCATGGGAAAGCACCCCCTGGTACTCTTCTTTGAAAGATGTGTTCAGATCTATATCATTTGCTTTCGTACATTCAAGATGAAAAACAATATCGTTGTTCCATTGTTTGGTTCTACCATATATAGGGTCTGTTAGTCTCGTCATGTGACTCACGAGAACCCCCGATAAACAGACAATTCGAAAACGTTTCCCGCCAAAATATGACGTCAGAGGATTGTGACGTTCAGATTTTTGTTTAAAACGTCATTTATCTTTGTTTAAAATGTAACTTCCGGGTACAAATTTTGATCCCGGAAGTTCCAAAATTGTACGAGACTTACAGGCCCTATTTATCTACTTCGTCTTCTGTGCATTTTATTTATATCTTTGCATTGCTTAAGACTGGAGTTTGTCTCTTCTGCAATTTGGAGTCCGTAAAAGATGAAAACACTCGGCTTTTCGGTTCTTCTGTTCTCTCAGATGAACAAAACAAACAGTTATTTTTACAAGTTCAGAAGTATATTATTAATAGTAAAAGATTTTATTGATATGCACTTCTAGTTTCCTGTATTTACTTTTTTCTTCTTTATTGTTCTCATTCCTTCTATATTGGTATCATTTTTTCAGATATCAATTAGAATTTATTTAATTTTACTTCTCTTTATACATGTCTATATATTTACACATATATTTTTCCTATCTTCATTGTCAACATTGGCTATAGCAATAATCACTGTTATATTGATATATGTACATTGAGCATCAAATAATGTATTTATATTTTATAATTGTTATATTAACATGGAGACGGAGCTTTTTTAAGCTGTGCTTGTTTCCGGATCCAGTATTGTACATGAAAATTATGAGATATTTATAGATGTAATTCTTTATTTGATAATAAATACGTTTAAACTAAAAGATTCCCCGCGCGAGAGATGTATGCTCACTATATATTTCAGTTATGGTGTACTTGTTCACAGAGAATTTCTCATATGAATACGTTATCATACTTTTGAATTTTGGCATTTCATTATTATTATTATGTCGCCCCAGACGTAGTTGGGGCGACATATTGTTATTGTTCTGTTTCTTCTTATTCTTAATAATTATTATTGTTTTTCAAATGATTTTGTCCGGACTATTCTGAGAGAACGGTTCGATATAATGAAATGAAAATTGGCTTGTAGTTGGATCACCATAGTGAGAATTGCAGGCTTCGAAAAAAAAAATCAAAATGGCCGCCAATTTACGTTGAAAAATTTGGGATTCAATATTTCAGGAACTGCTTAGAGGAATTAGATCTTATTTTGTAGAAATTTTCGGTAAGATAAGAAGGAATCAATGTGACATAAATTTTCAAAGTGGCCGCCGTTTCCAAGATGGCTGCCGAAATACGTCAAAATTTCAACATTGTCCGATTTCAACGAAAACTGATTTTTAGGTAGATTTTGACCATGTGATCAAGATGGAATTATCAAATTGTCTGCCAGGGGCGACAACGGCTATTGCTTGCAATTGCAAATCTAGTTATTACTATTATTATTATTATTTTGAGGGCCTCGCCATCAAATAACGGTGCCCTTATCGGTCTCTCTGTCCGTCCATCCGTTTATCTGCCTAAATTAACATTGAAAGGATACTGAGTAAATGCACATGAGCCAAAGTCTCTACAAATACATGGTAGAAACAATCAATTGAACAACACTTTTATTGTTGTTCTTCATCTAAGAGTCACCATGAGGCCTTCAACAATTAGCTTTGCTCATACATCAAAGTAAGTTCAAGACAGCCCCAAGCACCGGTTTGAGCGGAATTCATTGATAGATGTCGAGAAACGCTGTATCCATGTATACCGGCAATTTTGGTCATGAATGCGGCATCGTGAACAAACAGAAATAATTACAAAGTGTACTTACAATTGCTGTCACCCGTTGCCCGACAAAAAAACTTATATAAGACAATTACAACATATAAACAACCACAAGGCACTCACTGAGTCAATCGCAAGAAAACTTGGCTATATAAAAGAGAAAGATGTGGGAAATAATAACACGTGGTAAGAATAACATTCGGAAATTACAAAAAAATCAAAACTGGAAGGTATGATGAGAAATTCTCTCAAGAACAAATACACCATACTTGAAATACAAAGAGCGCTTACAGCTCTCGCTCGGGGAATCTTTTTACGGACCCCTCACTGCAGCAAACACAAACTCAAGTATTAAACGAACATTGAAAGGATATGGAGTAAATGCACATGAGACTAAGTTTCTACAATTACAATCAATGGAACAACACTTTTAACGTTGTTCTTCATCCTTAAGTCACCATGACTGTCCTTAAGCATTTCCTATGTCATACAATAACTTGAGATAGTCTTCCCGTTTTTTATTCTTTTTAAATAATCAGTGTTGAACTTGACCAACAGAAGGTCCCTTTCGATTTTGAGGAAAATCGGAAAACAATTTTGAGGGATCATCTAAGGTTTTATTAGAAAAAAATGCATAAATTTAGAATTGGCTATCTTGAGATTGCCCTCAAAGTTTTTATCTATTATTTTTACCCTTAATGTTGGGCTTCTCAAAAGGAATCGCCCTTTCGATTTTGAGGAAAATCGGGAAAAAAAATTGGGGAAACTTAGTTTTTATTTGAAAAAATGCATATTTTGAGAATTTACTCTATGTCGTATGATTGAAATTGCCTGCATATTTTTTTATTGATATTATACGCAGTGTTGGACATGACCAAACTAAGGTTTCGTAATTTCGATTTTGAGGAAAATCGTAAATTAATTGAATATTTGACATTAAATCTAATTTTGTGTAGCCTGCCGACTTGCAGGGTGACATACTCTATGTGGATCACCACACTCGTTGCCGCCTCTCATCGAGTGCACATTGTTCTCGTATTGATAGACTTGCAGGGATGATTCTGCAAATATTCATCATAGTGGAGCGGCGAAATGAAATAAGTGGCCTATTTTAAAAGCTTGATGCAACCACATTGCACTCACTTGAAATTAATATATATCTTCAAGAAAGCATTCATCTTTCATTTTGATAACCGTTAATAATTCGTACGGCAAGTTTTCCGTAAATTTCCTTTTTTTTTTTTTTTTTCTCTTGTTTTTTTTTGTTTTTGTTTTTGTTTTGTTTTTGTTTTTTGTTTTTTTTTTGTTTGTTTGTTTGTTTGTTTGTTTTTTTTTGTGGTAAAAAACTTCGTTCTCTTGTCATGTCATGTTTGTTCCGTGGTCTCATACGGAAAATTAAGATTTTCGAATGATCTTTTTCGAACTTACGATGCTACCTGAGCGGGATCTTTAGATACTTTTAGAAGATGTATTTTTCTGATAAAATACTAAAATGATTTCTAAAAATCTAAGATATAGACATTTCATGAAGTTTGAAACTAAATTCACAGTAACTTCGGAATTTTGCTATTTTTTAATTCAAAATACTTGAATAACATTTAAAGATGCATTGCAGAACACATGAAAATGAACAAAAATATCCGGCAATATGATTGAAATTTGTTGCGTACTAAAACAAATTAATTGAACGTACAAAATTTGATTTTTTAGATGAAATAAAAGTGACAACAGGAAACACCTACAATGGCTGAATAGCTACCAAGCCGCAGCAAAAACTAGATATACCGGATTAATAGGTCCGCATGATATACGGACTTTATGTTCTTAGTTTGATCTTTGTTCTTAGTTCTTTGTACTTAATTTGCAAAGAAAAACCTGCAAGACAGACTTAGCTCAACAACTTGAGGATATGGTAAACTCAACGAAATCTCCTAAAGTCAATAACTTTGATAATAAATAACTAAATACCGAAGTTACTGTGAATTTATTTTCTGCATATGCGCATTTCGACAACTTGTGATAAGAGATTGAATTGCCCACCTATGTTGATGCCATAACTGGATGCCAAGAAGTACATCACATTTGGGGGGCTTGGAAGCAGGTTTTTGGGAATGGACAAGTAAAATCTTTGGAGTCAGCATCAACCGTTGCTGATATATATGACATTCAATCTATTAAGGCGGCTGAGAGGGAACGTCGAAGTAAAAGTGATCCGAATGCAAAGGGATTTCAAGTGATTTAAAGGCGATCTATTCCAGACTGGAAGAAATTTATGGACTCCAGTGACAATAAACAGGCCATTATTCGTTTTCTTTGTGAGCTTTCCGTCAAACGTTTTACTGAAGAAATTGGAACATGGAAAATGATTGTTTTTCATCCCAAGAAGCTGTTAAAAGGGTCACCAGAGGATTTGTGAATTACTGTCGACCACTGTTCAGCAATTGCGAGGAGGCCGACACAAGGAGGATTTTACATGCTTATTCATCCAGACAAAGGGTACAGGGAAGCAAACCTATAAGGCAGGATAGTTGTTAAATCGCCAGAAACTGATGTTTTAAAGCCTTGTACATCATTATTAAAAAATGACAAATACTCTGGAGTTCCAGACAAGCATGGTTACAAAAACCAAAGACTGCAGGCATTGCATTCCTGTGCATGACGTTTCTCATAGATATCTGTCCGTTGTAATATCTTACCAGCAGTACATGATATCACAGGCTGCGACACTACATCTTCGTTTTATGGCATTGGTAAATAGTCTGTATTCAAGTTGTTAAAAGGTCAGCCTGAGCTGTTTTTTTCCAATTTTAGCTTGCCCTCAGGCGATATTGATGAAACAGTGTCGGTCAATCCCAATGTCATTTCTCGTTTGTATATAATGACCTTAAAAAATTGAGAGTCAAACAGGCAACGCTCAAAAATGTTACTGAAGCTAAACTTTTTCCTTCTGTGCCAAGATTCAAGCAGCACGTTTCTACGAGCTATAAACATGTACCAACCTCAGATTTGGACGAATGCTCGTGAGCCGCATATTGCCGTTAGTTCACAATTGGAATATGATTGCAGAGAAGACAATTTGGGTCTTCTGCCTGTATTTTTCGTAGGAAAGATGACCAGTTACTTTCTTCAAGAACTTGCTTGCATATGTAAAGGAACATCTGTATGCAGTAGAGACTGTACGCATGTATATGTCATGAGCAGAATTTATCCTGCACCAAACTGTGCCCGTGAAAGCCATCTGATCTCTGCCATAAAAAAGCATTCGCACACGAGAGATGTTGACAACGATGAACGGGTGCAAGATGAAGGAAAAAGTATTTCTTCCGTAAATGGCCCTATACCGTTAAAGACAGCCCAGTAAAGATATATAGTATCTACCCCAAGGGAAAAGGTGAGATAGGCTGATCTCAAACCCGAAGGCTAAGATATCATGTCGATCCCGAGGCTTGCCGAGAAACAGAAAAAGATATCTTTGTCTGAGGGTTTGAGATCAGCTTATCTCGGCTTTTTAAGAGGGTTTGATACTTTTCTCGCCTTAAGGTGGTAGACCTATGTTAAGGGAGATGACTCTTTAAATCAGCACGGCGTTTGAAAGCGTCAGTTTCATTGATGCCTTTTAAGCATTTATGTGAAAAAGAATAAAAATCATCTGTGTTACTTAGAAGCTTTGAATATATTTGTTGAAGTGATCTAAACAAACCTACATATGATTTTTAGAGTTATGTCCCTTAACATAGGTCTGCCTCCTTAAGCGCTCCAAAATTACTCGCAAAACCACAAAGAGATATTAGAAACGTTCCCGGGAAAAATATGACGTCACAATTGGTATACGTTTACGGAAGCTGGAGAGTATCAAAGTTTTCAACAATTAGCGAACAATTTTAAATATAAATAGCATAACTCGCGGTTCGTGATAAATTGCTGGTTCATATTCATTCTTTATATACAGTAGGGTGCGGACATAACCTCTCTTCAAGTTAACTTGAAATAGTCATAAAAGCTCTTCTAAGTTAACTTAGGACCGTTTCAAGTTAACTTAGACAAGTCATAGAGCAGTCATAAAAGCTACTCTAAGTTAACTTTAGAACTGTTCTAGAGCCCTGGCTGCTCTGACCTGTTCTGGCCATAGAATCCTGACTGCTTTGACCTGTTCTGGTCGTAGAGCCCTGACTGCTCTGACCTGTCATAGAGCCCTGACTGCTTTAATGTTACAGCAATGGAAACTTTCAACATTCCCAAATTAGCGCTGATCGTGTGCACTCGTCGTTTAAAGCGTGTGCGTGCATCGTGTAACGTTCTCCGTTCATTGCGTGTATCCTGCAACATGCGTATACTACTTTCATTCAAAAGACCAGATTTTATAAATATATTTGCCCGGTTTATTTGCCTAGAAAAATCATTTATTTTCATGAAAATTTCGAACAAATAAATTATTTATTTCCACGACAAGTAAGATTGAAATATTTATTTGTTTTCTCTGAGACCTGGGACTAATACAAGTCCCAGCTTGGACCAAGATTAAATTATTTATTTACAATCGCCAAATTCCCACCCCTGAAAATCAACTGGTCGTCCCCTTATTTCTGTTTTTTGAAAGATAATATAGATATTTACAACTGCAACTCCCGGGCTGCAGCTTTACAACTTTAAAAAATATTGAAATAGAGAATATCAAATGTTTTGGGCTATACCATACAGAGACATATAATTAAATATGTCTCTGGCTATACTGTTCATGAAGAAAATCTGCCTATTCTTATATATTTTAGGTTAAATTACAGAAAGCTGAAGTATTGCAGTCATCGATATAATATCGAATGAAGAAAATCTACCTTTTCTTACATATTTCATGTTAAATTACAGCAAGTTGAAGTATTGCGGGCATCGATATAATATCGACTGAAGAAAATCTGCTTTCTCTTGTATATTTTTGGTTAAATAACAGAAAGTTGTAGTATTGCAGGCATCGATATAATATCGAATGAAGACAATCTGCCTTTTGTTATATATTTAAGGTTAAATTACAGAAATTTGAAGTATTGCGGCCATCGATATAATATCGAATGAAGAAAATCTGCCTTTTCTTATATATTTTAGGTTAAATTACAGAAAGTTGGAGTATTGCAGGCATCGATATAATATCGAATGAAGAAAATCTGCTTTTTCTTATATATTTCATGTTAAATTACAGCAAGTTGAAGTTTTGCGATATAATATCGAATGAAGAACATCTGCTTTTTCTTATATATATTAGGTTAAATAACAGAAAGTTGAAGTATTGCGGGCATCGATATAATATCGAATGAAGAAAATCTGCCTTTTGTTATATATTTAAGGTTAAATTACAGAAAGTTGAAGTATTGCGGCCATCGAATATAATATCGAATAAAGAAAATCTGCCTTTTCTTATATATTTCATGTTAAATTACAGCAAGTTGAAGTATTGCAGGCATCGATATAATATCGAATGAAGACAATCTGCCTTTTGTTATATATTTAAGGTTAAATTACAGAAATTTGAAGTATTGCGGCCATTGATATAATATCGACTTAGGAAAATCTGCCTTTTCTTATATATTTTAGGTTAAATTACAGAAAGTTGGAGTATTGCAGGCATCGATATAATATCGAATGAAGAAAATCTGCTTTTTCTTATATATTTCATGTTAAATTACAGCAAGTTGAAGATTTGCGATATAATATCGAATGAAGAGCATCTGCTTTTTCTTATATATATTAGGTTAAATAACAGAAAGTTGAAGTATTGCGGGCATCGATATAATATCGAATGAAGAAAATTTGCCTTTTGTTATATATTTAAGGTTAAATTACAGAAAGTTGAAGTATTGCGGCCATCGATATAATATCGACTTAAGAAAATCTGCTTTTTCGTATATATTTTAGGTTATATAAAGAAAGTTGAAGTATTGCGGGCATTGATATAATATCGGATGAAGAAAATATGCCTTTTCTTATATATTTCAGGTTAAAAAGCAGCAAGTTGAAGTATTGTGGGCATCGATATAATATCAAATGAAGAAAATCTGCTTTTTCTTATATATTTTAGGTTAAATTACAAAAAAAACTTTTATTTGCAGACAAAAGACTTGTTAGAGTCATAGCAATACAATACAAAAAGAACACAATACAAATCACATGAAACATACAAAAATCATGTTTTTCAAACATTTCAATTTTTAATATTAAAACAGTAAAGCTTAACCTTCTCCCCTCAGTTCTAATGACCTCTTTATGAAAGAAGCAACTGCTTTAATATTAGAAGGTGTTGACGGATTCAGAATTGTTTTTAAATTTATTATGTCTGATCCAATTTTTAGGTCAAAATCTAATTAAATTTTAGTTCGTTACGTAGATGATTATTTATAGGACAATGTAGAAAAAAGTGATATTCGTTATCTAATTTTTGTTTACAGCTTAAACAAAATCTCTGGTCTCTAGGTATTTTTTTTATATCTCCCGATTTCAATTTGAAGCGAATGGTCACTAGTTCTAAATTTAGTTATATATTTACGCGTTTCAAAATTGGGATGGGACAAATAATATTCCATTTCAGATGGTTCTTGTTTTAAATATTTGTATGAAAATATTTTATTATCTTTGTTTAGGCGTGAAATTTTATTGCACAAAATATCATTATAATGGTCATCTATTTGTTTTTTCAAACTTTTCTTCAAATTATTAAATATTTTAATATTTTTACAGGTGTCTAGTTCTTTAATATCAATACCAATTTCTGAGCATAAATCTTTGGCATATGTAAACCAGGAATAGATATTCTCAGAATCTAACTGTTTACAAAGTTGAAATGCATCCCTTAGTAGAGGATTGATATTATCCATATGTAGACGAGAAAAATATTTAACTGTTTGCAAAGCAATATATTTTTCTATAGGAGTTCTTCCCATTTCTGCTCTTGCAGTTAAATTGGTAGAATTTCTTTTTACCCCTAGTATATTTTTGCAGAAGTGAAGATGTACTTTTTCAAGTGTAGTCTTATCAATAAAATCAAATTTATCAATAAGAAAATTGTTTTTTCTACTCCTTTCTTTTGCTCTATAATATTTTAAGTAAATATCCATATAAAATATTTCTGAATTGTAGCACAAGATTGGCCTAATAATAGTGTCAAATAAATTGCAAGATACCTTAACAGGAATATCAGAATATGAAGATGTGTAAGACTTAATGCTATACATAGCTTTCCTAGCTTTTTCTGCTAGATCTTCACTACTTTGTTCTAAACTGCCATTACATTTAATTTTATTTCCCAAAAATGTAAATTCTGTAACATTTTCAATTTTACTATTTTTGCACGTCAGGAAATCTTCCTCGTTCCTGAAATTAATTCTATTTTGTAAGATCATTGACTTGGTTTTACTGACATTTACTGTCAACTGCCATTTGTTACAGTATTCTTCTTAATTACAGCAAGTTGAAGTATTGTGGGCATCGATTTAATATCGAATGAAGAAAATCTGCTTTTTCTTATATATATTAGGTTAAATTACAGAAAGTTGGAGTATTGGGCAATCGATATAATATCGAATAAGGAAAAATAAATGTGGTTTTTCTTATATATTTAAGGTTAAATTACACCAAGTTGAAGTATTGCGGGCATCGCAATATATTTTAGGTTAAATTACAGAAAGGCAGATTTTCTTCATTCGATATATAAAATCTACTTTTTTAGGTTAGATTACAGAAAGATGGAGTATTGGGATATCGATATAACATCGAATGAAGAAAATCTGCTTTTTCTTATATATTTTAGGTTAAATTACAGATAGTTGAAGTATTGTTGGGCATTGATATCCAATATCGAATGAAAAAAATCTGCTTTTTCTAATATTATATTTAAGTTAAATTACAACATGTTGTAGTATTGTGGGTGCATCATTTTACTTGAAAATGAAATATGCATATGTTTGTGGCTGTTTTCAGGAAATTTTATTTACTACAGGACTGATTTTTATTCAGTTTTGTCAGAGACATATAATTACATATCTCTGGTTTTGTTTATTTATGTATCTAATTGTTTATTTTACAAAATAACGGAAATTTACAGTATTACAATTTTCGAGTACATAAAAGTGACTGTTTTTTGATAGTTCTGGTTACGGCAAAATTGCACTCAACGTGTGAAACATTTATGCGTCCGTTGTGCGAATCGTGTGCGCGTACGTGGTAGAGAATGTGGGACGAATCCATCGCTGTATTAAATTTTGAGTATTCACAGTTATTGTATTGTTTTATAGCTATACGACTAATCATAGCAGTCAGGATTCTATGACAGGTTAGAGCGATCAGGGCTCTATATGACTGGTCAAAGCAGTCAGGCCTCTATGACAGGTCAGAGCAGTCAGGATTCTATGACAGGTTAGAGCGGTCAGGGCTCTATGACTGGTCAGAGCAGTCAGGGCTTTATGACTGGTCAGAGCAGTCAGGATTCTATTACTGCTCCAAGTTAACTTCAAGTTAACTTAGGACTGTTCTCATGACTGTTCCCCAAGTTAACTTGGACGAGAGGTTATGTCTGCACCCTACTGTAAATAGTGTAGTAAGATTTATTAAATCAGACAACACATAATACTGGATTAATCGCATAAAAACTCGAAGCGATGGCAGAAATCTTGAATTTTTTGCACGTGCTTGCGATTAAAGTGAGAAAGCCCCCCCCCCCCCCCCCCCCCCC